>SKCR01001098.1:0-28041 GCA_019454045.1 Zanthoxylum bungeanum | reverse complement strand
ATTCTCTATATCCCCAGTGGAGTCGCCAGACTGTAGACAACAGGACCTGGGCGACGCATGTTCCTAGGCTCGCGGCCTAGTTGGGAGATACTAAATAATATGGAGTCGCCACCCGGTGTGAACCGGGACAAAGATTTAAGGCCGCACTCACCCCTCGCAAGGGAAGACCTCAAACCGTTGGGTTCGGAATGGTCCCTTACTCATGTCACTTGTAATGAAAGGATTTATGTAATAATTTAATTAAGCTTAAGTAACATTTATTTCCAAAAATATCATCCTTCTAGATTCATGTACATGCATCAACAAGTTCATCACAACATGCAACATCACATGACAATCTCATGAACATATTTCAATCCTATGATATGGAAAACTAAGAACAACATAATCATGCTTGAGTACTATCTCATGAACCTATTAACCAAATAACCCGCTAACAGCCTAATCATGCTTGAATACAATCCCAAGAACACATGGAATGTATAAATGCAGGAATACAAATAATACGGTTGGCTATATAACACAAGAAAGATTAATCAAGAGGCAATTATGCATGAATATGATAAGACAGACTCAGTTCAGTGTGTGCGCGTTCGTGTAGCGTTCGTAACGCGTTCGAACGGTAAACAGAAGGTTCGCGTTCGTGTAGCGTCCGAGAACGCGTTCGAACGAAACCAGACCTGATACATTATGAAACTAAGAAAGTGCGTGTGCGTTCGTGTAGCGTTCGTAAACGCGTTCGAACGGTAAACAGAATGTTCGCGTTCGTATGGCGTTTGATAACGCGTTCGAACGGAAATGAAACAGAATGCTCTCGTTCGTGTGGCGTTTGTGAACGCGTTCGAACGGAAATGAAACAGAATGCTCATGTTCGTATGGCGTTCGTGAACGCGTTCGAACAGAAATAAGACCTGATGCATGACAAGGCAAAATACATGCGTGTTCGAGTTGCGTTCGTAAACGCGTTCGAATGGGAACAGATCTGATGCATGAAATGGGACGCAATACGTAAACGATAAAAAAAAGGGGGCGGCGAAGTAAGTACTGCCGTAAAGGTGGCCTTTTGGGGCTCTTGATCTCTCAAAGAGAGGACCTTTAGACCAACATACTAAGCCCATGCGCTCGACTGAATCATGCATACATAGAATGAAAAGCAATAATATTAAACATAGTGTGCCCGATTGAACGTATCTTGTATCCAACCGAACACACATCAACCGGCGCGGCAAAGCCTCGTGGTAAAAGGGCTTTAGCCCCTCCCCATAGGGGATCTCACATCGCACTTACTAAGCCCATGCACTCGGTTGAATCATGCATACGAAAATAAAGACAATCATATCAAACTAAGTATGTCCGATTGAACGTATTTCGCATTCAACCGAACACACATCAATCGGTGCGGCAGAGCATCGTGGTGAAGGATTTTAACCCTCCAATTAGGAAACCTTTCATCGCACTTACTAAGCCCATGCACTCGATCGTATCATACGGGAATAAACAACATGCAGAATTTAAATGACAAGAATTAAATAAACCAAAGCAACACAAAACAAGAGAATGTGCCGTTTACTCAAGTGGTACATGGAGTTGTGTCCCAAGTACAGACCGCACTACCGTCCATTCGGATTCGGCTACGGAATTTACGTCTGGGTTTCCATCCTATATACCACAAGAGACAACACTCTTCCATTCATCCAATACCCACAACACGCATCCATAAACGACTCTCATGTGAATACAATTCAATAATAAAATAAACGAATATAAACTAATGAAAAAGTGCCCTCAGGTCTAACCTTTTAAGTCGTCTCTCGGACTCGCGTTTCACGAAGATCGGAAGGGGTAAAGCTCCGCAACTCTTCTGGTTCACTGGTTCACTGCTCTCGTTCGTTGTCTTACTGTTTTGGGTCGTCGTCCTCCGTCTTTTGCTGCTGTTTTGACTCCGATTTACCGCCGCTACTACTGTTTTGCTGCTGTATTTTAGTTACTGTGTTTGGGATGTTTTGGCTACTATTTTGGGTGTTATTTTCGGTGGTGTTATGGTGTGGTTCGGGGGCTGTTTTATGTGTGTGTCTAGGGCTGCTTGGGATGTGTTTTTCGGTGAGGTGAGGGGGAGTTGTGTCTATGAGCTTGGGTGTTTCTTATGTGAATGAGCTAGCTAGCCCTGAGAAGGTTGGTGAAGGGTTCTTTTTATAGGCAAGGGTTAGGCTTGACAAGGAAAGAGATTTGTGTATTTAAAAGGGGATATGATTTGGTGTTGGATTAGGGAGGTTGAATATTTAGTTTATGTTGATTAGGCATACAATATTTTATGTTTGGAATAATATATTGGTTGATTGATTTTAACTTGGTATGATTATATTTGATTGGTTTAGATTAGGCATTTAGTTTGTTGATTGATTTTAATTAGGCATGCAATTTCTTTAATTTGTGTAAGTATTTTATTTAATTTGGTATGTGATTTTTAGATTTGTTTTGATTTCACCATGTGTTAAATATGTGTTTTAAGTGGGCTTGGACGTGTGGGCTAAGGTTGGGCGAATTGGGCTTAATGTGAGGCTAGCAGCAAAACCAGAATTACCGACACCGTTCGAACGCATCATCGAACGCAGCACGAACGCCCGCAATCTGTTTGACGTTCGAACGTATACACGAACGTAGCACCAACGAAAACAGTGAACCTTGTTTATTCTGAATTCCCCTTCCGATGTCCGTTTTCCGTGACCTCCGTGACTTAAAAGGTAGTGTCTCCAAAATGAGACTCATCATAGGGACTTATGCGTAAAAATGCAGTGCCTACAGTTATATCAGATTTCACACATTTTTTAAGCAATGAAATATTTTTCTGATTTTTCTGATTTTTTTTTATATATATACAATATCTTTCATCCATGTAGCGTGCTTTGGGCCAGTGACTCCCAAACCAATTGGCTTTAGGGCATTGAGTGTTAAGACACCCCTACAGATTTAATTACTCGGATTTCAGATATATATATATATATATATATATATATATATATATATATATATATTGTAACATCTTCAATCCATGTAGCGAACTCTGAGCCAGTGACTCCCAAGCCAGTTGGCTTTAGGGCACTAGGTGTTAAAACACCCATATGAACTTAATGACTCGGATCTCATACGTTTTTTTTTTTTTTATATATATACACACTTTTTTTTCTTTTTTCTTTTTTGTATTTCATCGCTTTTTAAGATACTTCCTCCAATTAAACTAGAGCACTGAATATTACAAACTGTTCAATTACAGCTCATGTCTGTATGTTACCATGCTTGTTGATAATATCTGTCAACTGAGCATATGAAGATCCATTTTAGTCAGTTTTTGGAGAAATCACAAATTAAATAATTCAAAAGGAAATAAACAAAAATTAACTTGTTACGAAATAGGTTGAGATACGTCTCAGGAGTGGAAATTCCTTACACATCTATTTCACACCAATTTCACCTGATTAATCAAGTTAAAAACACAAAATTTTTTTTTTTTTAAATTTTTTTAATAATTTTTTTTGAAATTTTTTGACTAAAAACATAATAAAAACAACACAATTCAAAACAAGATACTAGTCAACTATTCCCCTCCCCAAAACCTAAATGAGACATTGTCCCCATTGTCTTAAAAAGTAGAAGAAGAGTTTAGAAGACAATACCGAGTTAGCTGAAATTCTATATCTTTAAAAGAAAATTAAAGGTTAAGATCCAGATTTATCTGACGCTTTTTACCACGATCATTATCAGACCAATTTATCCTGGAAATGATAGGGTCAATTTGTGGTTCAAAGGCTAAAAGTTGGTCAATTAAATCTTGGGCAGTTCTGGCAGTGAAGAGGAGTTCTCTTACAGGTTTTGACACGAACCCATTTCTCCGGGCATCATCAAGAAACACACAAAGAAAATCATAAAATCCATCAGCATTAAATAGTCCAATCGGTTTCTGGTGTATGTTCAAGTTCACCCAAGATAGCACTGTAAAAATCTTCTCCAACGTGCCCAACCCTCATGGCAAAGCAATAAAAGCATCAGCACGATTAATCATTTCCACCAGTTGTTCAGACATACCTGACACGATCGGTTTTTCTCCATTTGATGGTCCAATAAGATTCGCCTCTGCCAAAGGTTTTGGGATGATTCCCAGAACTGGACTATCTCCTTCCTGTACGACCTTTGAAACGATCCCCATTAATCCAAGATTGCCACCGCCATATACTAAGTGCATATTCTTCTCAACTATGACTCGACCTAATTCATGTGCTGCCTCTATGTATTGTGGCTTAGTACAACACTAGTACCGCAAAACACACAGATGTTTTTAACTCTTCTTTTTGAAGTAGCTTCCATTTTTATGTATTTCTTTCTCAGCTCTGGATGCCTTCAAGAGTGCAATGATGAGTTGAATTTATAATCCCTGAAAAAGGGTGAGTAATAATAGCACAAATATATTCCAAAGGACGATTGTTAGCAAAACAATAAAAGAAATCGTTAAATGTCAAAAAGTCTGGATCATGTCGGCGAAAATAAAGATAATTACAACAGAAAAGAAAATCAAAGCAATTATTAAGGCAAAAAAATTGTGTAAGCAATACGCCACTCGTTTAGTATATAAATCCATTATGATGCGTCTCAAGAATCCATTCTTTACTCAGCCATCACTAATGAATTAACTATCATCTTTGTGATTGCAAACCACAATTCCTTCATGTTTTTGCTTTGCCTTAAATGCTCCGTTTGTACTTTTCCCTACAAAAATAACATACAAAATTAAAAACTCTACAATATGTATACACAAAATATGAAAACATAAATTACAAAAAATTGCATGGGTTGCCTCCCTGCTAACGCTAAATTTTTCATCTTCAGCCAGACGTGACTGAAATCCATCTGTCAATGAGGTTTCAGCGTGGTTTTGGACGTCCGATTAAAGACAATCCCATGATTGTTGCTTTTGAAGGGTATCTTCCAACGGTAAAGTGGCAAAAAGAATTTTATCTCATTTAGTGCTTGTGCCACCTTTTTAAACCTTGTTGCTCCAGTAGTTCCTGAAAAGAAAGAAATAAAATCAAGAGGTCTCGTATGGTGCTTGAATTTGAATGTGAGTGTCATTCTGTCAAGATTTTGGGTGATGTCTTTGATCTGTACTCCCCAAAACAGTGATGTTTCTCCTGAATGCTCAAGATCTTTAATTTGCTCATCCATTTGCTCTGCTTCTTGCTCCACATTTTCTTTACATATGTATTTTAGGATTTCTTCATTCAGATTTTCATCTGTCATCTGTGAAATGCCTGATCCATAAATGTCAACCTGAGGATGAAAAGATATGTCTGATTTTATGTCTCCATCCTCTGATATGACTGGCTCAAGTGGCTTTTCTTCATACATCAGTGCAAATCATGTTCCAAGATCTTCATTTTGAGGATGAAAAATTTCATCCTCACTTTTTGGTGCAGTTGGTACAAACAGCTCTATTTCTTGATCTTCGTCAGAGTCCGAATAATAAAAATCAAATAGAGACTTTGCTGGTTTGGGCTTCTGAACTAATACCTCTGGTTCTTGATACTGCTCAACCTCCTCCACCGTTAAGGTGTCATCGTGAACTGCTTGGTACTCGAAGGCTTTGCCAGTGTCATCTGGAAATGCTCATTGAGGTATGTAACTTTGGTTTTCTGTTAATTGTCTCGCTTGATCTGTCATTCTCTGAATGAATGTTGTTTGCCTCTGAATACTTTCAAGAAAAATGATGCAGAGACACTAGTAGTTATCACATGAGATGTAGCTATATGCTCCGACTAGGAAGAAGCATGCCTTCACACCGTAACTCAGGATGTCGAATGTGTGGTAGATACATCAGCATCCTATCACGTCACTCCTCACAAGGATTTCTTCACAACATACAAAGTATGAGACCTGGAGCAGTGAAGATGGGAAATACGAGTTCTTCTCAGATAGTAGAAATTGGTGAAATACAGTTGCGGACAAATGCATGGTATACAATAACCCTGAAGGAGGTGAGACATGTTCCAGAACTTCGGCTCAACTTACTGTCAGGGGTAGCCATTGACAAACAGGGTTATGCTCGCCACTTCAACAATGACACTTGGAGAATGATAAAATGTGCCATGGTCATCGCCCGAGGACATATTTGTAGAACCTTATACAAGACTCATGTGAAGATTTGTGCAGAAAGCCTCAATGTAGTTGAACCGTAGGCTTCTCAGAATCCGTGGCACCAGAGACTTGGTCATATGAGTGAAAGAGGGTTGTCTACCTTGACAAAGAATGATCTAATCTATGTCTCTAAAAATGCTTCTCTGGATCCTTGCAACCATTGTCTATTTGGTAAGCAACATGGAGTCTCTTTCAATTTTTCTTATACAAGAAGATCAGAGTTACTCAGTCTGGTGAACTCTGATGTTTGTGGTCCCTTGGAGGTGAATTCACTATGTGGTAATAAATATTTTTTTGACTTTTATTGACGATGCTTATCGAAAAGTATGAGTGTATTTTCTAAAATCAAAGGATCCGTCCTGGTGTGGTGGGAACACAGAAACTGGGCGAGGGACGCATGCTGTTCCGGGCTCGCGGCCCGGTTGGGAGTACAGAGTAGCCTGCGGAGGAACAAAACCGGAGAATAATGGAGTCGCCACCCCGGTGTGAACCGGGACAAATATTTAAGGCCGCACTCACCCCTCGCAAGGGAAGACCTCAAACCTGTTGGGTTCAGAATGGTCCCTTACTCATGCTACTTGTAATGATGTGATTTGTGCAATAATTTAATCGAATCTAGCAACATACATTCCTAATGGTATTCTATTTCTCATGCATAAATCAAAAGTTCATCTAAGTTCACATGTAACACATTTTCATATTTGCATACAACCTATTTGCATATAATCTATGTCCCAATTTGCATACAACCTATTTGCACATAATCTATGTCCCAATTTGCATGCATAAAGGTAAGTTAAAATGCGGCAAGCATACAACTTCATGAACACGTTGAATAGGTGAATGCAGAAGCATAAGTAGATAACTTCCGTGTAAACATGCATCATGGAACGAACATGTGATATTGTAAAACAATAAATGACTAACTGCGAGAACATGAACAATCAAAAAGGTAAATAACAAAACGAGTAACCATGCATGAGATGAGATGGAAGAGGGCCTGTTTACCGTGAGCGTTCATGCGGCGTTCGTATCCGCGTTCGAACGGTAAACAGAAGGTTCGCGTTCGAGTAGCGTCGTAACGCGTTCGAACGAACTGAGACAGAAACATGCGTTCATGCGGCGTTCTGAAACGCGTTCGAACGGGGGTTACAATAGTGACCTCCAAAATGCAGTAAACAACAGGACACATACGTGAACGGATGATAAATGACACCTAATAAATAATAACAAGTAAAAGGCGCGGCAAAACATCGTGGTAAAGGATTTTAACCCTCGACATAGAGGACCTTTAATCCGACTTACTACGCCCTGCACTAATGACATAATGCATATAAAAATAAAGACAAACAATATCAGACTTTGTATACCTGATTGAACACATCTTACATTCAACCGAATATACGTCATCCGGCGCGACGAAGCATCGTTGTAAAGGATTTTAACCCCTCGAAATGGAGGACCTTAATCCAACTTACTAAACCCATGCGCTAATAAATAATGCATATAAAAATAAAGACAACAAATATCGGACTTTGTATACCGATTGAACAATCTTACATTCAACCGAATATACATGATCCGGCGCGACGAAGTATCGTGGTAAATGATTTTAACCTTCGAAATGGAGGACCTTTAATCCGACTTACTAAGCCCATGCGCACAATATCATAATGCATATAAAAATAAAGATAAACAATATCGGACGTCGTATACCTGATTGAACACACCTTACATCCAATCGAAATATACATCATCCTGACGCGGCGAAGCATCGTGGCAAAGGTTTTTAATCCCTCAACATAGAAACCTTGATCCAAATTACTAAGCCCATGCGCTTTATCACATTATTACACAAAACTAATGACATGCAGAAATTAAATAGCGGATAATAAACGAATCAAAACAACATAAAACAAAAATGGCGATGTTTGCTCAAGTGGTACGTGGAGTTGTATCTCGAGTACAGATCATACTACCGTCCATTCGGAATCGGCTATGAAATTTATGTCCGGGTTTCCATCCTATATACCACGAGAGGCGACACATTTTTCATTTTATTCAAGGGCCACAACATACATCATTTCACAATACATGCATTTCTATCTATTCCCGGGCCCACAACATGCATCATTCTGCAATAATCATGCAAATAAAATTCAATAAACAGTAAAAATACGAATGAAAATAGATGTAAAAAGGTACCCTCAGGTCTAATCTTTTACGTCGGCTCTCGGACTCGCGTTACACGGTGATCGGAAGGGCTAAAGCTCTGCAACTTTTCTGGTTCACTGGTTTGCGTCTTTCCTAGCTGTTTTGTTGCTCAAGCTACTGTTTATACTCCGTTTTGCTGCTGTGTTTACTGCTATTTTTTAGTCACTATTTTTGCTGTATAAGGCCACTATTTTTGTTGTATAAGGCCACTGTTTTGGGGTAATTTGTTCACTGGTTTTGTGTCGGTTTAAGGGCTGATTTTCAGGATTATTCTGGGACTATATGGGCTGTTTTATGGACTATTTTGGGAACTGTTTTGGTGGTTTTGGGGTCAGTTTGTTGGCTCGGTTTGGGGTCTGATTTACTCTCGGTTAAGGGGTTGTTTTAATCACTGTTTCGGGGTGCCATAATGGACTGTTTTTGTTGAAGGTTTATTGTCTTCTAATCGGTGGGGGGCTTTGACGTGGCCTGTGCTTTTGCGTGAACATATGGCTTTATTTGTTGAGGGTTTGTGGTCCGTGGGGCTGCTGAGGTTAAGGCGTGTTGAGGGCTTTGTCGGTGTGTCTTTGCTTATTGAATGTGTGGGCTGTTGAAAGGTGTGTGAAGGGTGCGCTTGAGGCGTGAATATGTGGCTGGAAACGTGATGGTGCAGGTGCATGGGCAGTGTTATTGGCGTGAGTGGAGGCTATGTTCTCGGCAGTGTTTGCTGCAATTGGTTTTGTTGAAGGGAAGCAAGGTTTGAGGCGTGGTTGGGACGTGCATTTGTGGCTGGTGAGTGGAGGCTATGGCTTAAAGTAGTTAGGGGGCAGTGTGAGTGTGCTATTGTGAAGGGCGTGAGGGCTAATGAAGGGTGAGAGGCGAGAGAGATTTGTTAAGGGTTTTTTGTGATTTGTTTGGCCGAGAGAGAGTTAGGGTGAGGGCAGTGTGTGATTAGGGTTTATGGTTTGTTGTTTTTCTTTTTGGCCGTGTAAGAGAGTTGAGAGAGCCAAGGGTTGAAGTTTGTTCTATTTTTATAGTGAGAGGGAATGAATTAGGGTTTGCATGGGATTATTGAAAAAGGAAAGGGATCAAATAATAAAGGAGGGATTTTATTTAATTATTTAAGGAAAGAAATTACGTAATTTAGGAGGGGATTATTTAAATTAGGGGAGTGATTTGTTTATTTTAGGAATTGATTTATTTAATTTTGGTATTAGATTTAATTAGATATTATTTTAATTTAATTTAATTTAATTGGTTTTAATTTGTGACATGTATTTTAAATGTTTTAATTATTTTTTTGGATTGGGCTTCGGTGAGATGGGCTTGGTGTAGTTTTGGGCCAAGGCTAAGGGTGTATTTTAATAACGGAGGTCCAACAAGCGAGCCTGAAGCTAAACAAGCGACTAAAATCTAACAAAAATACCGGTTCCCTTCCAATGTCCCTTTCCCGCGACTTCCGCGACTTAAAAGGTAGTATCTCCAAATTAGACTCATCATAGGGACTTATATGCAAAAATGATGTGCCTACACCTGGACTATTTCAAACTGTTACATGCCATGGTTGAGCGTGAAATAAGGAAGAAACTGAAGTGCCTTCGCACAGACAATGAAAGAGAATACACTTCCAGGGAGTTCGATACCTACTGCGGAAGCTACGACATACGACATGAAAGGACTGTTCCACGCACCCCAAAACACAATGGTGTCGCTAAAAGGATGAACCGCACCATTATGGAGAAAGTCAGAAGCATGATCAGTATGGCTAAGCTGCCAAAACCATTCTGGGGAGAAGTTGTTCGTGCCGTCTGCTACCTGATCAACAGATCACCATCTGTACCGTTGAACTTTGAGATTCCGGAGAAAGTGTGGTCTTGTAAGAATCCCTCATACTCTCACCTCAGAACATTCGGTTGTTTAGCATTTGCACATGTATCTAAGGAGCTCAGGCAGATGCTCGATGCAAGGACTACTCCATGCATCTTCATAGGCTATGGAGACGAGGAATTTGGATACAGACTATGGGACCCGAAGGAAATGAAGGTCATCAGAAGCATGAATGTAGTGTTTCTTGAAGATCAAACAATATAAGACATTGAAAAGCCCAAGATGTCTTCTAATTCCAGTGCCAATAAAGCCGATGCAAATCCAGACACAACCCCGGTACCAACACGAGTGGCCACATATGATTATGAGGTGCAAGACATGTCAGAAGAAGAACCAGATGAGGAAGGTGGTGTTGAGCATGGGGAGCTGCAACCTGCTCCATCAGAGGCTAAAAGATCATCCACAGATTTGGATGACAACAGACAGCCAGAAACCAATGAACCTCCAGGACGAAGATCCGAGCGAGGCCGGATTCCATTATCCAGATACTCAAGATCATAATACATTCTGCTTACTGACGATGGGAAGCCAGAAATCTTCAATGAAGCTGTATCTTATAAAGACAAAGACAAATGGCTGCACGCAATGCATGATGAAATGGAATCTCTACAGAAAAATAACACTTATGAGGTAGTCAAGCTCCCACATGGAATGAAGGCACTGAAGAATAAATAGGTGTTCAAGCTCAAGAAAGATGGCAGCGGAAATGTGGTGAAACACAAAGCTCGGCTTTTTACAGAAAAAGGATTTTTACAGAAAAAGGGAATTGACTTTGATGAGATCTTTTTACCAGTGGTAAAAATGGCTTCAATCCGAGTTATCCTAAGATTGGTAGCCAGTTTGAAGTTAGAGCTTGAATAGATGGATGTCAAAATAACATTTCTTCATGGTGATATGAATGAAGAAATCTACATGGAACAGCCAGAAGGATTCAAGATTTCAGGAAAAGAAAACATTGTTTGCAAGCTAAAAAAGAGCTTGTACGGGCTCAAGCAAGCACCGAGGCAGTGGTACAAGAAGTTTGACTCATTCATGGTGGGTCAAGGCTACGAAAGAAATGCATCAGATCAGTGTGTATACATTCATAGATTTCCATATGGAAATTTCGTTGCTCTTCTACTATATGTGGACGATATGTTGATTGTTGGACAAGAAGCAGCGAAGATTAGCCAGCTGAAGAAGGAACTCTCCAAGTCTTTTGACATGAAAGACTTAAGACCGGCTCAACAGATTTTGGGAATAGAGATTGTTCGTGACAGACAAAATAAGAAGTTGTGGCTTTCACATGAGAGTTATATTGAACGGATAATCAAAAGTTTTGATATACAGAAAGCCAAACCAGTCAGTGTTCCGCTAACGCACCATTTCAAACTGAGCAAGAGTTCGTGTCCCTTATCCAAGAAAGAGATAGATGAGATGTCATCAATACTATATTCTTCAGCTGTTGGAAGCCTAATGTATGCAATGGTATGTACCAGGCCAGATATGGCACACGCAGTGGGTGTAGTGAGCCGTTTTCTCTATAACCCTGGAAAACAACACTGAGAGGCAGTTAAATGGATTCTCAGGTACCTCAAGGGTACATCAAAGTTTCGTATGTGCTATGGGGGAGCTGATCCAATCTTGGAAGGCTATACCGATTTAGATATGGCAGAAGATCTTGATGGTAGGAAATCTACATCAGGTTTCATCTACACTTTTGCAGGGGGAGCTGTATCATGACAGTCAAGATTGCAGAGGTGTATTGTATTATCCACAACAGAAGCTGAGTACATTGCTATAACTGAGGCAGGAAAGGAAATGTTGTGGCTAAAGCGTTTTCTCCAAGAGTTAGGGATCAAACAGACATAATACAAGATACATTGTGATAGTCAGAGTGCTCTGGACTTGAGCAAGAACTCAATGTATCATTCCCGGACGAAGCACATTGATATTCGCTATCATTGGATACACGAGGTGATGGATCAACAACTGCTGAGACTAGTGAAGATCCATACATATGAGAATCCATCCGACATGTTAACGAAAGTGGTTACTCGAGACAAGCTAGAGCTGTGCAGAGACATAGCCGGGATCGCTGTCAGATGACAACTATACAGATGCAGCTGGATGGGGAGAATTGTGAGAACCAGCTGCTGCATGGAAGCTTCCCATGCATAATATCCAGCTGCCATGCATGATAGGAAGAGGCCAAGGCAACTTTAGGTGATAATTGCCATAAATCTAGCTTGTTGAAATTTTGAGAAACCAACAAACAAACTTTCAGTGGGTTACTGTAGAAGTGTTGAAAATGTAAGCCAAATCTTGGCTATAAATACATGGCTTATTCTTAAGCTAAAATCATCTCAAAGTGAGTTGTATAGAGAGTGAAGTGAGGTTTTGTAAAGTTGTAATACTTGTATTTTATTCTTGTAAGTAGTAGAAGGTTTCGGTTTTTCCTCAAATATATTTTAGAGTGATCAGTGAATCACAACATGTCTATTAGGGGAGTCTCATGTTTCCTCCTAAGAATTACTTCCTCAATTTGATGGTCAAAAGCATGAATGGTGATAGGCCTAAATCGTGCCCTCATTATTCAGCTGCTAGAAAAAACAAATTAGCCCCACACACACAATGGGCGACCCACATGTCCTAATATCTCGAGTCAGTCTGAAATCAATCGTGATTTGATTATTAAGAAATTTCAAATAATTTTATTATTTAAAAAAAAAATTAATATAATTTTAAACACTTTGAACCCACTTATTTTTATCATCATATATGAAATACCTGCCAGTGCAGCTATCTAGGCCCTTTACATTCTCAATCCTCACAAAGGTCCGGCCTCTTTAGAATGTGCATTATATGAGCAGAGCTCTGCAAGATACAAGTATATAGTGAATTTCTCCTGGGTGTTAACCTTTTTGTTCTAGTTGAATATACAAATTCCTGTTCAAATATCCTTTGTATTTTTTTTTCCTTTTAAAAAGGTAAGGGAATGTGTAATGCCCAAATTTAATTACCTCTCTCATATTCGAATCCACGTGACAAGCTAAATAAAATTACTTGAAAATCATCTGGCCTCGGGATCAAATATCCTTTATATTTGTGTTACTGTTATGTAATCAAAGGCAAAGCAATCAGGATCATTCAGTTATGGTTATGGATGCTATAATTATTTGTGTGCTTTTGATTTTCAGCCGTCTGAAAACAAGCTACATCTTAATAATAAGATGGCTTCCAAAGAAGGCAAGAATTATTCAAAATTTGATGTGTCCTATTAGAAGTAACGATTCAGCTGGTGATAATATAATGCAATTCAGTTTTCTTACCCGGAAAAAATAAAGAATAAAAAACACATCTTTATTGGATCCTTGTCTAATAAAATGGAACTGCTTTAGTTTCAGAGGATTGCTGCCTGCCAATACGAGACATCATTCTCCTTAACCTACCAGTTTCAATTGGTCATCGCTTGACTAAGAGAGGATTAGCTCTTGTGTGATTAAATTATTTGCAATGGGAACCACATTTTATCAACTGGGAAGAAAGAGTACTCCGAGTTTTTTTCATATTATATAAAGTTCGGATTCCAATTAATGTGACATATTACATGAAATTATGATCAAGTGTTGAGTTGAGTTTATGTTGAATACTGATCTATGGATTGTGATTCAAAACTGAATCATGATCCTAGTAGGTGTTGTATTGGTTATGAAATAGATATTATGTGTAGTGCTTGAATTTTTATCCTGTGAATCACTATTTCAAGTAAAATGACAATTAAAAGAAAATAAACCAACACGAAATAGGATATGACATGGAATGAGCTTCTATAATTAGTTAGACCAGTGACGGCTGAGGAAAAAATTTGATTGCTCATAATGGCATAATCCATCTGACAAAGACCGTTTCTTTTGGGATTTGGATCTTTATCTTTCTCAAAAACAATGGAAAAAACCAATGAGCAAAGAACCCTTCAAATAAAGACTTGTGTTTCTTTATTTGAAGGTTCAATTTTTTCTTCAACCAACGCGCTTAGGCGTTGGAAACAGAAAAAAAAAAAAAAACAGAAATCATATTTCATTTTCATTTCTAACCTGCACACATTATGATTTATGCCTCTGTGCCTTGTTGTTTTGCAACCATGGTTCTGTTCCATGTCTTTTCTTCTTGACTAAGAAAGATTTGGGTAACAAAGGGTATGTTGACTTTTTTGCAATGTTGTTAGTGTAGTATGTCACATGAAATGATTCCCTTTTTGTTCTTTGCATTTCCCTTGGCAAAACTGCAAATGGGGTTTGTTTGATTTGCTAGCATGATTAATACTTCATAATCAAATTTCTCAGCTTTAATGCATTTTTTTATTATTTGTATGTTTGACAGTTGAATTGAGAAAGCTGTAGAAATTTGTCATTCTTGTATTTGATTGAATAGAGCCATTGTAGAAATTTGAAGCAATTATCAGAATATCATTTATAGGATTGAATGAGATGTGGTAGTTTTATATTTCTAGCCTTGAATATATTCATAGCTTTTATTTGACCAATGTTCTTAAGAAATGATGAATTTGCATGTATGTTAATCAACAAAAGCTTAATGAATTTCATTGGCAAAACATTTTGATTATTCTATTTTCCTTGAGAATATTGATTTTTTTTTTCCACAGGTGTTTCAGGTTAAAAGGAAGCTCCAATACATGTACTAGACGATTTAATATTCTTGTGGCTTTCATCTAAATGATATTTAAAGATTAGGTGTTCATTGTTTAAATCACCCAAGTTATTATAGATTTAGATTTGTTTCATATTTGTAGTGATCTCCAATTCTCAAATGTATTGAAAATTATTAAAAATACAAAAAGATTCCCTACTGACTGAAGAATTGTCTTGAATTGAACCATTGCTTTGGGAACTAAACAGGTTAATGTAACTACTTTTAGTTACAGAATCAACTAATTAAGTAAAGGTGGAGAATGGATTGGTTAAATTTAAACACCACTCAAGCTTTCTTTTTTCTAGTTTTAGGATTTATACTATGAATATGCATTATTTCTTTAGAAGTTCAGTTGTACCATTAAAGTTATGAAAAGCATTTGGTTATTTATTTTCAGGCTCAGGATAATTGCTGCAGCATATTTGTATGAGCTTAGAGGTAAGCACCTTGCTTCAACTTCTGATCTCCTTGCCTGAAATTTTCTCTTTTATTTCTGAAAAAAAGAGTCTAATTTGCTGCAGGATTCTTCTGTTCCATTGCTCTTTTTGTTGACTAATGTCTGGGGTGAGGATCAATTCTCCGAATATCTTAGATTTAGTTCATCATGAACGGCGTGGCAACACAAGAAGTAATTCCACGAGTAGCACTCCTGATGGTAGAGTAAGGATTCTTTCGCGTTATCTCAGGCCTTCATTGAGTACCTGTCATGATTTTTGCAAATTTGGAGAAGAGCGTACGCTTGAGATAAAGGCAAGAGGGCCCTTGGCCATGCCAAAGAGAAACACTGCAATACTAGCTGAAGGCCTTGATGTGGAAAGAACTTCAATTTCAGTTGACAGAAAAAAGAAATTGGGTCTCCAATATAAGTCTTTCCCTGCATCTAAGACTCAGAAACTTGTCTTTCCCATTTTGAATGGAGTAGTTTCACCATTAACTACGGAAGAAACTGTCTTTTCAGGACAGGTTTCACTGCATGTCAAGGATATAGTGCTTTCAGCGATACGCGTTGAGGATCAAATGATGATGCCTGCTGATGATCCAAAGATGAAGCCTGCTGAAGATTCAAAGATGAAACCTCTGCAACCAAATAAATCTTCTCGCAGAATGGAGAGATGTTCAAATAATGGACAGATAAAAGTTGAAACAAGCAAGGAAATGGGGAATCTTTCAACTGATTCGCCAAGAGGTTCTAGTAACCAAAGAAGAAGCAGAGAAAATGAGAGTTTGGTAACTGGTGAGAGAAAGGCTTTGGTGCCTTCATCCGTTTCTTCATCTTCTAAAGACTCTCCCAAGAAAGTTTCAAGCAGGAATGCTCAAAACTCAAGCAATGTGGCTGGACTTTTTCATTTCAGTAGTAAAAAAACCGTCAGGAAATCCCAACCCGAGCAACCCAGCTGGGAGGATGTACCGGAGAAGACTTTGCACGTAGTTGAACCAAATGCTGAGGACAAAACTCCCGGACAGAATGTAATACGTGTGGCCGACTTGTCTCCTCCCTCCCTTTCATCACATGAAGACAAGAGCTTGGAACATGCTCAAAAGGGTAGTCTTACTGCTCAACCATCCAAGCTGTCTTCATTGCGGAACTTGAGATGTACTTTGAGTGTTACTACCGCCACTAATTCACCTTCATCCCGTCCTCCATCTGCAAAGCAAAACTTGAGACGTACTCAGGGAGGAATTCAGGCTGTTAATTCACCTCCATCATGTCCTTCATCTGCAAAGCAGAAGTTGAGACGTACTCAGCATGAGATTCAGTCTGCTAATTCACCTCCGTCCCATCCTCCAAATGCAAAGCATAGCTTGAGACACACTCGAAGTGCAAGTCAGGTTGCTAATTCAGCTCCATTTTGTCCTCCCTCTCCTAGGAAAAAAGCATCAATTTTTTTGAAAGATGAGAATGTTCCGGGGAAAAAGCTGACTTTTAGGACAGGAAAGGTTGTTGATCTTCACCCTGTGGATAGTACTCCAACAAGACTGAAATTTACGCGAAGTGTGCTTAGTGAAAACCAAAATGGTAAAGCTGATGCTAGCAAGGAAACCCCTGGGAAGAAAGAAGCTATTACATCTCAACAGCCCCCATCCCCTGCAAAGCAAAACTCCACGTGTACTGAAAACATAACTCGTGAATGTGATGGACCAAGCACTTTGAAAGATGAGCAGTCCCTAGGCCAAAAGCTATCCTTTAGGAGAGGAAAAGTGGTTGAGCTTCACCCTGTGGACAGTACTCCAACGAGACTGAAATTTAAGAAAAAGGTGCTTGGTGACAGCCCAAATGATGAATGTGATGCTGGCAGCAAAACCGTTGGGAAGAAAGAAGTTATAGCATCCCGATTGTCCTCAAGCTCTGCAGAGAAAAACTTGGGACACACTCCAAATGGAATTCAGTCCTCACGCCTATCCTGGCCTCCATTGCTTAAGAAAAAAGGTTTGAGAGGTACTGAGTTTGAGCTTGGAACCACTATTACTCGATCCTATTCATATACATCTTCATCGGCATCATTGTCTATGAATGGTGATGAAACTGATACTGAAATACAATATTAGACTTGGAAAATGAATTCAAGAATATGCATGAAATGGGCGGAACAACTAGCTCGAAGGAAGAATGTGATCCGGTCCAAAAGCTAACTTTTAGAAGAGTAAAGGTGTTTGACATTATTCATTCTGAGGATAGTGCTCCGAGGAGGCTGAAATTTAAGCAAAGAGAGAGCCTGTTAGGTGACAGCAACCAAAATGATAGCAATGATTCTGGCAGAATATCCCTTGGGAAGCAAGAAATTAAGGATGGTACTAAAACAGAATCTAAGGATGTTGTTTTGAAACACCAAGACGTGGAAGAGAAAAATTTGGGCAGTTTGTTCAATAATGTGATTGAAGAGACTGTAAGTAAACTTGTGAAGACCAGGAAGAGTAAGGTAAAGGCTTTGGTGGGGGCTTTCGAAACCTTGATCTCTCTTCAGGATACTAAACCTGCATATTGAGTTGCCAAAAGAGTCTGCATTGTGCATGGAACATATAGCTGTCTTTTTCGGAAAAAAAGCCGGTAAAGAGGGAGAAACAGTGGGAGTAAAGTCACAGCTCTTTGTGATGCAGCTAAGCTACTTACTAGCACTATACATTAATAGTTTCATAAAGAGTGATTTTTCTCTTCTTTTTTTTTTTCCCTTCTTCTGTTGGTATGTGTGTGTGTGTTGTGTGTTTTTTTTTTCTTTTTTCTATATATCTATACCTGTTAGAAGAGGCAAATTTGTATCTGTCTGCTGCACAAACAATTCAGCAGAACAAATTCAAATGTTGCTCAGTGATCAAGGTTGATCACTGCTTTCCTATTAATATTTGAATAAAGTTACTATTGCAACTTCTATTTAATTAGGAAATTTTGTATTACTGAAGTACATAAATTCTATTAGAAGATGACTATATGTATCAGCATCCAGACTGCTCAGATCCTGTGAATTGTAGAGGGGTTTGCTGCAGTTTGCTTTCCTGTGAGAAATATTCTAGAAAGACTGAAATTCATGTAAGAGCTTGATCTTTAATTATAACCCAATTAGTGTAAGAGTTTGTATAACAAATAGTGATACAGTCCCACATCTAAAATGTATAAGGAATGTGAAAGGTTTATAAGTGGTCTCTAAACACTTAGAGTGATAAGGCTGGGCTTGGGCTTTGATGCATGGCTTTGTGTATGGTTGGCATATTAATTAGTCAAAAGATGGGCCTTGTGATAAATTAGCCTCCCTTGAAAGATATATTTTCATGCAAAAACGTTGATTATTACATCTGATCTTTGGAAAAACGAAATACAAAAGATATCAAGTAGATTCGCCAGGGGTCGATTTCCGTGCAGAATTTCGACTTCAGATTGTTGAATCCTGGTGGCAGACGTCCGTAGAACTACAAGCACAAGAGTAGGGACGAAATTCTGCTATAGGACATAGCGTTACACTAGCCTCAATCTTCAAGTCAGTGAGTTTGTTTAATTGAATTACTTGTACTGTAAGTTTCAATCCTGTTTGTTGTTATTTTCATTACAGTCAATTCTGTGTTGGTATAATTATTGTTTATACAAATATTTTCAATAAAATTATAGCATTCACTGATTGTTCTTCAATAATTAGCACATGTGACTCTTTGTCTCATCATCTATGCTTAGACCCAGCCACGATTCCGGTTCGGAATCGGAACAGGACGGTTCCGGTTCCGGTTCCAGAACCGGAACCGTAAAGGACCGGTTCGGTTATGGTTCGACCCCCAACCGAACCGGTTGAAATCGCTGGAATCGAACGGTTCCAGCGATTCCAACAGGAACCCTACCCCAACGGCTAGTAGCCGTTGGGCTGAGGCAGGGAGCCAACGGCCAAAAAAAAAAAAAAACTAATTTAATTCCTAACATACCCCTAATAACAGTAATAAAACAGATATTTTTAGGGGCATTTTCGGTATAAAAAAAGATTCTATAATTCTATAAATATGGGTCATTTTTCATTATTTCAACACACCAATGATTGGCAGCACCTATTTCCACTGTTGCGGTTGAGCAAACCTTCAGCTTGGGAGGCAATATATTGGAAGCTAGACGATCTTCATTACATCCAAGCACTCTAGAAGCAACAACTTGTGTGGATGATTGGATTCGAGCTGATATGAGACAACAAGAAGATGCCCCTGATGATTTTGAAGACTTTTTCGATAATGCATCTGTAACAACAAGTGCAAGCGGAACGGGAGCTGAAGAATCAACTGATAATGATGATTGATAATTACAAAATTGTAAATTTCCAAAGGGGAAATATCTTAAAATTGTAATAGAACTACGTGAGTTTTGATTCCTCTCACCCCTGGAAGATACGTATGCAACTTAAATTTTTTAAAATTTAAGTTCAAGCTCTTTAATTTAATAATTTTATTTATTTATTAAATTAATATAAATTATTTTAAATTATTTTTGATTTTTTTATATAATTAAAAAAATGAAAATGTTCGAACCGGAACCGGAACCGACCGGTTCGGTTCCGGTTCGGTTTACAGTTCCGATTCCACTTAAGTGTGGAATCGAAATCGAACCGGAATTAACCGGTTCGGTTCCGTCCCTGCTAAGGTCTATCTCATTCTCATTTAAAAATTAGTAAGGGAGAATTGAATGACACAGCAAATTGAGCGGCCAAAAGGGTGGCACGAATTAATGATAACATTGTCTAAGAACTTGCTGATGACTTTATCTCTTCCTTTCCTGCCAAATCAATGTTCTCATAATAGGATCCAATTAAAGGTAAGCAAATTTTGCAAATGAGACAAGTGAATGGTAATTAATTATTGATGATGATCAATCAATTCTTGTAACACGAAAAAGTTAGGAAATTAATTTCCTCGATAGTTAATTAGCTAGCTAGGGTTACGAAATTAAAGCTTATAATTATATGTATATATATGTATGAATATGTTTACTTGCATGTATGCATGCATGCATGCTCAGTACGTGCATAAGCAGAAGGTTTATGCAAAGAGAGGATTTCATGGTCCCCTACAAATATTGCACATGGAGATGTTTATTTATAGGACCTCCAGCTTCATGGTCGATGTGTTAATTCAGAATGTCGGCAACACTCTGTCTACTTAAATTAATTAAGATTAAATCAAGAGGTCCATATAGGCTTTAAATGAGAGAATTAAATGAATTTTCGGTCCAAGTGATAAATTCTTATGTGTTGTGACTTGTTCCCTTATTTAAAAGTTGGTGTACATCTTCATTGGAGCATATTTTGAAAATTGGGTTTGATAAAAAAAAAAATTAAACTCCAAAATACTTTTGAAATTGTAAATTAGAAAAAAATTATACTTATAGTTAATTAGTGTGTGTCGTCCAAGATAAAATTACCCCAAAAGACGTGATCAAATTGGCAAACCATAAGTATTTTCAAAACGTAGCATTCGAGCCTTAATTGAATTAATAATCATATACTACACGTTGCAATTTTAAAGATTTAATTATCAGTCTGTCAATCGGATATACAAAATGTTCAAAGCAATAACATTTTAGAAATCATCAAGGCCATGCTCATGAATTAATTGTACAAAAACTAATCTACTACTTGTACGTTCTTCTTTAATCCCCTTGCATATGGTTGGATTGCGTGGAAGGACTCCTTGTTGCCATCTGCTGTGTGCTTTGATTCACTTGTTGCCGAAAAAGTGTTGCCATCTTGTTGTACAACTCCACATTCATCGACTGCACCAAAATCCCATATCAATTCAATAACATCCTTATAGAAAAACAAATCTTTATAAATTGCCGTGTCAATATTTCATCGATAAGCGTAAATTCTTTATATTCATTTAACATACTTGGGCAAGTAAAGCACAATAGGGATCAGGCAAATGGACTGATGAGGCATTATTTGTGTCACCGGGGTCTGAATTTGATTGAGCTGGAGGGCAAGTAGCAATCATAGGGGGGACTATGAAAGGAGAAACCGTCCCCGCCGATGTATGGATGAGAGGAGGGAGAGACTGCGGGGCACTGCGGGCTGCGGCGGCGGCGGCCATGGAGTTCATGTCAAGCATTCCCATGCCCATTCCTAAGCCAACTCCCATGCCCATGCGTGCTAGTAGAGACATTTGAAGTTGTTGCTGCATTCCTAAAGGCATCATCATGTTCATTTGGGGCATGTTGTTTCTCACATTGTTCATCATTTGCACTTGTGCTTGAAGTTGCTTTAAGTAGTCTATCACCTCATCCAGCATTGAAGCTTTATCTGTCTGCAATTTTATAGATACACCCATTAAAAGTCATCAAGATATTCAATGTGTAGCTTTAAGGACTACAAGCAAGTTTACCCATTTGAATGTGTCACTTTGTTTTAACTTTTACAAAAGCTTATGAATTATGATGATAAAAACTTAGAACAATTTATATGAAATATTTTATCTACGTAAAAGATAATATCTTATTCAAAAAAAAAAAAGCTGTATAAGTTGTTACCTTGCTGGCATTGGGGACTAGCCTCTGAAGTGTTTTCAACTTTTGATTAATCCTATCTCTTCGTCTCTTCATAGAAAATGATTAATGTCATTGCAATTATTGTTTCTTGATACTGGATATGGGAATTTAATTAATGTAATTAATGATAACAACAAATGGCTATAATATAATATTGGAATTTACCCGCTCTGATTGATTATGGATAGCAGCAGCTCGACTTCGTCTCGACGAATGCGATCGGCCAGTTTTGGTCTCAAGATCATCATCTTGTTTCTCCTATATATTCATCAAAATTAATAAAGAAATAGATTTATGAAAGGTTGCTAACATATTGATTTGGATTCGGTGCTTAGCTATGTTTCTTAATTTAAATATAACTGAATCTTAATTGTATAATATTATTAAAACACATGCAGTAAAAATTTATGAAAATATTAGCAGAGTTCAGCTCAACACGGGATATAAATTTTATATTTATAAATAAAATAATGTTTCAATAAAGATGTTATCATCATTTTAATAAAACGAGGACCATATTAAAGGAAAAAATATAATTTAATTCCTTGACCGATATTTTTACTGTAACCTCATTATATATATATATATTTCACTTTACAAAATGGACATTGACAAAGCATATAATTAAGAGACCCAGAAGCATTATTAATTTATTTACCGATCCATCATGAAAAGCAGAATCTTCATCGGTGGTTTTGGTCTTATAGCTCTTAGGAGATTCATATGAAGCCCAAGTCATCAAAGTTGTGTCATTATTATTATCTCTAGAAAATGTCGCACTAGCACTAGCACATGCACTTCTATCTCCTTTCTCTTCTATTATACCACTAAAGTTTCTTCCACCCTGATCGGAATCCGCCCGAGTCCGCTTCTCCAGCTGCCGCGGCACGACCGGTACCTGCTTCTTGCCGGAGGATGGCACCATATTGGAGCTAATTTTGGCCTGAGAGTTTCGGTGGTCATGTTGGAGTAAATTTAGAGTCATTGCCGGAGGATGGCATGTAATTGTAGCTTGATGAACTATTGACTCAAGTGTGTCATTGGACCTAACCCATGTGGGCTTAGCCGGAATGGGCCCACCAACACCAAGGCCGTGCTTGGCTAGCTGGCCATTTTCCCATCTTAGCTCTGCTACTTCATAGTTTGACAAGGACCTGAATTTCCACCACATGTTTCAAATCAATTAAGGCTGTTCTTTTTTAACTTTATTTGAAAAATCAACTGAGATTTACTCTATTTTCATGTTTTATGGCAAAAAGGTATGATAAATATGTTATTTATATGTTTGAAAATTATATTTATAAAATAATAATAAGGTTCAAAACTTTCTTCATCAATGGAAAACAATTTAAAACTTCTGTTTTTGGCTAGGTTAAAATAATACTTTCATTTGTTTATATATATGGAATTATTGGTTTGGTATAAGAAGCAAATCAATGATGGTTCCTTCTTCAAAACTGATACATCATCCCTTTAAAGAAGAAACTAAAGATTGTTCCATTTAACAAATAGATAGATGAAAAAAGTTTAACAAAAATATTATGTAAAAGGGATGATAAGAATTAAGGTGGTAGATATATATAATGTGAATCTTTTCATGTGATCGATTATATAGATCATTTGATATAGCTCTATCCGAGCTCAGTAACATAGTTGCAGTAATAATAGTAATAGAGTGTGGACACATACATGGGGAAAAGGTGACTGTTGTTGTTCACGTGAGAGGATGTGTTTGCTTCTGCTTCTGCTTCTGCTTCTGTTGCTGCTGCTTCGACTTGTTGTTGTCTTTGTTGGTGCTTCAGATTCCAATTTGGTACTATACAGTGACTGCTCATCATGAATCATGTATATGAATCATGAATCATGTATGATTCTCTCTCTTTTCTTTATAGGATTGAGTTATTTCTCTGGGGAGATTTTTAGTTGTATATATTTTGCTAATTTGTCTTCTGGTCCCAATTTTGATTGTCACATTTTTTTGGTTTGATTGTGATTTAACACTCAATATGTGGTGGCTACTTAATTTCTTTGAGATCGAGAGAGAATCGGATATCTTTTCCTTTCCCACTTTTATTATCATTCAATGTCACCACTAGTATTTATTATTTATTATATTCCTCTAATTTCCAGAGAGAATTGATAGGTGACCAGGAAGGTTCAAGAGAAATTTAAATTTTATTTATTTATTTTGGAAAATATAAAATCATTAAATTATAATTTCTAAATACATGAAAAGATTAAAACAAAATTATATCTTCTATTTGTCCGCATTTTATTCACTTATCACTCCTCATCTTTAAAATACGACTAATTATTTGGTACCACTATTATACAAATGATGTGGTACCGACGAACCTACATTAATTTTCTTTTTACATTTAGCTATTTAATATTTTAAAAAATAATTAAATTATCATAAATGATCCTTGTCAATTTTAAAAACACCTAAAATATCACAATTTCTTAAATATCTTATTTTATCATCCTTTTTCTTTTAACATTATCAACTTCTTTCTTTCTTATTTAAAAAAAAAATTGATAAATTTACTACATAAATTTTCTCATTCTGTCTTTTAATTTAATAGTTTCCTTGGATTATAATAAATAGTCTAACAAAAAATTCAAAAAATTTCAATTTTTAGTAATAAATTAGTATAATGGATTAGGCTAATGAAGTAGAAAATAATAATAATGATGATAATAGTGAAGATGATGATGATGATAATAATAATAATAATAATAATTTTATGACATTTTAAAGTCTTTATAACAAAATCCAAATAACCATTAATGAATGACTCATAACTTAGTGTGTGAATAATAAATTATGTTATTTGGACTTGATATATTGAAGTAACTTTTCAAAATCTGGTAATAATATATCGAGGACAATTGTATCAATTTAATCATTATTTTATGATGAAATTTTCTTTTTATTAAAATAAGCCACTTCTAGAAAATAATTCTAAGGTATATCTTTACGCGGTACCACCGTCATAGGGATAAAATTATATCATAAACCAATCATATGAGGTTGTATTAAATATAATTATATTTTATTTAGTTTTTTTTTTTTTACCAATTTAATCTATGAGGCGAGATATTATTAGACTGTTACATGTATGACGTGATACCACCATTACATCATAAAATTTTATTATGCAACGGTGGTAACATGCGGGATGACCCTAAGTTTGGAGGTCTTAGACTAGTTCTAGAATATGTGGTCCCTTACAAATAAAAGAGAGATTTATTGGGTTTTCTTATCGTAATGAATATTAGTTTTTCTTAGATTTAAGGCTTATAATTTTAACCCAAAATTTGGGGGTTAATCAACCGTATGTGGATTGTCCTCAAGGCTTCCCATGATATCACATCATTCATGTAATAATTTAATGATATATTGTCACACGAATTAAAATAATAAAAAACTACTAAATAAATTATGATTATATTTAATACAACTTTACGTTTTCTATATATTTATTAATTGGTAATATCGCGTTACCTCATACAACAATTGTATCCACAAAAAAAAAAATTCTCCGAATTGATTTTTCAACTGTGACCATCACGGTTTTGGTCAAAAAAAATTATATATGGATGCAGAGAATTCGAATCATACCTATGCACAAATTTCAGAAACCCAATTACCAAACTTTCTTTGGGAGCCAAATCAAAAATTGCATCATAATAATAAATGCCCTTAGTCGGCCAGCCAAAGCTAATATTAGCAAAGACTGAAGAAATTGTCATCTTCATTGAATCCTTCCATTACCATTAATTTTAGCTTTTGACTATTTTCAACTTTTAAACAAATGTTCTTTCAATCACAAACACAACACCATCCTTTCAAAATCATAAAGATTTTACACAAATATAATCTTTTTTCTTTTCTTTTCTTTTTTTCTTTTGATACACCACGTGGTGTAGGATTCAGAGAATCTAACGTTGAGGTCTTGCGTTCGAATTCAGAGAGTGTGTTTATTGTAAGAGTCTGGAACAGTCAGAGATTTTACCTGCTCCGCTTAAAATCGGAATAAAGGTGGCAGAAAAGCCAGGGCCCGATCCGGCCCGGACCGGACCAAAACCAAAAAAAAAAAAAAAACATATATATATATTGTAATATGTTTGTAGCATTTAAATTGTTAATTTATTGATAAAACTTTTGATTTATTTGTGAATTGTCTTTGCATATAGTGTGAATTTATTTTGTATTTGTATGTTTTTAATTTTTTTAAAAACGTGCTGGATAAAGCCCAGGTCCGAGCTCGGCCTGGCCCAGAAGACAGCCGAGCCCGGGCTTTTTTTTTTTGCCGGGGTTCTGGGCGGGCTTATCAAAGCCCGGGCCCAACCCATTGTAACCCTTAATCCGGAATGAGTGGTTTGACGGTAAAGTTTCCGACGATTTAAAAAAAAAAAAAAAATTGCCGTTTTTTCAAATAAAAACTTTATTTATTGTCTTTTGATAAGAGTGTGGGTACATATAAGACAAAATAAAAATTGAATACAAGACAAGTTCATTTGCTTTTTCAATTTTGCACCAATTTAAAATCTTCAATTTTGTCAACTATGATGAAGACGACATGAAGCATATCTCTATTCTCATTTAAGTTTCTTGGCTTACTTGCATGCATAATCAAAGCAGAAAAATAACAACTTCATTATTTATTTTTATTTTTTCCCTACAGGAAAAGAAAATAGAAAATATTGTTAGTTTCCTAAAATGTCCTTGATGGGAACAAGAGCTTCCAATCATTTAGGTGTCAACGTCTACCCTCGATTGAATCCTCAATTCTCAGCCAGAAACTTGATTGTGGGTACCAATGGTCACGTGAATACAGCCATCCATTGCCACGTGGATGAGTTCTGTTGATCTCCACGTGTCACCATCACTCATTTTCTCACCATTATAACTATCATAAACTATCTCAACGCTCCCCCCCTTTGTTTTCTTCTCAATTTCACCTTAGTTTGACAAACAATCCACCATGTTAATTTCTTTGGGAAAATTAAATTAAATGAAAGTGCTCTCATTGCTGTTGCAGAAAAATAGTGTAATTTCTCATTTTGAGACATGCATAATATTATTTTAGAGTAATATTTACCTTTCACTATATATTGAAAAGGTTATAGGGAAATTTACTTCACAATACAATAAAAATTTTTTAGAGATATAATATAACACTTTGTTGAATATTTATTTGAGAACTTTATTCAAGAGAAAAAATATTATATATATTATGAAAAAATCTTGTCTAATTTAATTACATCCAAAAGACATGACTTTTAGATACAAAAAGTCATCTCTTTTAGCACCAAAAGACATCAAATCTGGTTATTAACTATTATATACTAGGTCGATCCCCGATGCGTCAGCGTAAGGCAATAATCGAACTAAAATGAATTCATGATATTCATATTTTATAACATCTTATATTGATAAATTAATCATCCTATGTTAAATATATGTCCAAATTCAACAACAATTGGATATATATTAAGTAGGGTTGGTAGTCGGTCAGGCTGGATTTGCTAATCTCGATGTCATCTTGATTATTTAATTGGGGCGAAAAATTATTTTGAATCTCTATCGAATCTTTCAATCCGAACAAAAATCATTCCAAATCACACACGAATGGTATGTGATTCGGATTTTTTATGCATTGAGTCGGGAGGTATCATAAATTTGGGATAAAAATTATTTCAAAACATGTACCAAATGATACGAGATTTCGAATCATGATCGGTGTAATACCCCGCCATTGGCAAGACGTTACCGGCAGGATACGTGGATAACTCGTCTCCATGAGCCTCAAAATTTACGAGGGTACCGGTAGACTCCATACGCCCCCACGAAGGTGTGGGAATTGACAGAATTTGAATCAGTGCTCCCAAGAAAATCTATCATTATTCATCCAAATATCTTCCTCTCATTTTATGTGAAACCGAGTGCAAATCGACAAAACCTCCGCCGCAGCATCGTAGTATTCGTCGAGGGCTTCGATTTGGTGGGTGGTTCGACATGTGGATCAAAACGATGAGCTATGATCGAGACTTGGAAGCTCGCATATTTCTTTCTC
>SKCR01001097.1:0-28610 GCA_019454045.1 Zanthoxylum bungeanum | reverse complement strand
TTCTTGCTGAGATTGCCGCTATCGGGAACCGGAGATTCTCCACTTGGGTAGGCCCTTGTCCAAGGTATTGAGAGAAGTTGAAGAGACAAGGACTTTTGTCACCCCTAGAAGCCAAACCATTACCCAATCCCCTACCATCACATTATAACCTAAGCACTTACTGTCACTTTCACCAACAAAAGGGCCATGACACGACAATGCGCCCGACTCCGCCATGAAATCCAAGACCTGATAGACTCCAAGAAAATACCTGACCCAGAAACAGAATAGCCTGACACACACAGAAACCCCTTACCCAACTACCGTCGTACCACCACCAGCCTATATGATCAATTCTGGCCTCCCAGAAGACCTTGTCCTAAAATCCTTTCACCCTCAAACCTTTTGCCTGGGAATCTGGGATAGTACTAGTGAAGATGAGACTGAGCAGGGAAAAACTTTTGGCTTGATTTCTCTAGCAGTGATGAGGAAGAAGTAAGGGGAATGACGCGCAGTGGTTATTTTACAATGATATGGCGGAGAAGGGTAAGAAGGTTTGACAAATGGTAGAGAAGTGGTTGAGACTGCAGAAAATACTGAGGGGGATATAGTGCTGAGGCAATTGAGGAAGACTAGAGCCAAGTGAGTATCTGGGAACTGTTATGTGCATCTCGGGAGCATAGGCAGGCCATGGTTGAGGCCTTGAGCAAGATTGTGGTACCGGAAGACGCCAACCCTGCAATGTTTGTTGGGTCAGTTCAGAAAGAAGCTTTGCAGATATCTTTTTCTGAGGATGAACTCCCGGCGGAGGGGAGAAATCATAATAGGCCTATATTATCAGGGCCGAGGTGAGGGGCAAGAGAACTTCATGTGTGATGGTGGATGACGGCTCGTCCATCAATGTGTGCCCGCTGAAAAATTCTGGCGAGATTGGGTATGAAAGCAACAGACTTGGACCCTCCAGTATGACTAAGGCTTATGATGACAGCAAAAGGGGAGTCGAGGGTACTTTTGTGGCTATGGTCAAGGTAGGCCCAATTGAAGATGATGAAGTTGAGTTTACAGTGCTGGACATCCCAGCCACTTTTGCCTTGTTGTTGGGAAGGTCTTGGTTTCACAAACTTGGGGGCGTGCCTTCCACTTTACATCAGATGATCAAGTCCCGTATGAGGGAGAGTTGTACTATCCGGGCTGAGGTAGATAATGTCGTGGCTGCCTTGGAGATACAACCTTTCACGAGGTTTCAGGTGTCAGGTACTTTTGAGGAATGGGTGGATCCTAGGCTGGCTAGGATCATGAAAAAAATGAAGTTTGAGCCGGGTGAAGGTTCAAAATTGCCAGATTTCAGAGGGCAGACTACTCGGAAAGGTTTGGGGTACAAATCTGATGAAGAAAAACCGAAGGTCAATAAAAAGGGCCTGAAACTGATGGAGTGTTTTGTGAAAGCTTCAGGATATCAAGGGGAGCCTGAACCTGTGGAAGTTAATGGAATTGTGGTACCTGAGTTTGAGATCTTCCAGGATATGTTGGGTAAGAAGCTGATAGTTGAAGAAATTGTGAAGAAAGAAGAAGAGAATTGGGAGGAAGAACTACTAAAGTTGGAGAGCCTGACTCTGGAGAGGACGAAAAGCCTGAGGAAGACCTGATTGCAGATGAAGAAGTGTCTATAGATGATGAAGACATTTACCTTCCTGATTTTTTTGATGTACTTCCTTATTTTATATCCAATAATAAAGACATTTCTTTTGCTTACTTGCCTGAGTCATTTCCATTTACTCTGCACGAATCAAGCATATTTGACATCAGTTCAGCCAGAACTACTGTTTTAACTTGGTACACTTGAGAACCCCAAGGAAATTCTGATTACAAGTGAAGTAACCTCCGAAGAGAGGGAGAAACTAAAAGAAGTGTTGGTCAATATGCCAAAGTGTTTGTTATGTCCTATGAGGACATGCCTGGGGTAGACAGGAACATTGCCCAGCACACAATACCAACTTATCCAAATATGAGGCCAGTAAAACAGAAACTCTGACGGATGAGACCAGAATGGGCTGAGAAAGTCAGAGAGGAGGTTAAGAAACAGATAGATGTGGGGTTCCTGGAAGTGGTAAAGTATCCTGAGTGGTTGACTAATATAGTGCCAGTGCCAAAGAAAGACGGGAAGGTCAGAATGTGTGTAGACTACAGAGATCTCAACAAGGCTTGTCCGAAATATGATTTTCCTCTGCCGCATATAGATGTTCTGGTTGATAGTGCGGCTTTATCTGCCATGTATTCATTTGCAGATGGATTTTCAGGTTACAATCAGGTTCTCATGGCAGAGGAAGACAAACATAAGACTGCATTTGTTACTGAGTGGGGTACTTATTGTTACAAGGTTATGCCGTTTGGGCTTAAGAATGTGGGGACTACTTATCAGCGGATGGCCACTACACTTTTCCACGACTTGATGCACAAAGAGATTGAGTGTTTTGTGGATGACATGATGGTGAAATCAGAGACAAAGAGTTGGGCATATTGAAGCACTGGAAAGGTTCCTTCAGAGAGTTGACAGATACAACATGCGGCTTAATCCCAAGAAATGTGTGTTTAGGGTGACATCAGGGAAATTGCTTGGTCATACAGTGGGAATGGCCGGATTAGAGATAGACTCCGAAAAGATCAAGGCCATCACAGTAATGCATGCACCGAAGACAGAAAAAGAAGTCAGAGCATTCTTGGGGAAGATTCAGTACATCAGTCGGTTCATCGCCAAGTTGACATCAGTATGTGAGCCTATCTTCAAACTGTTAGGAAAAGATCAGCCGGTGAGATGAAATGAACAGTGTCAGACGGCCTTCGACAAAATCAGAGAGTACTTGGTAAAGCCTCATGTATTGAAACCTCCGAGACCGGGCAGACCTTTGGTATTGTATTTGGCTATAGAATCAGAAGCACTGGGGGCAATGATGGTACAGGCTGATGAGACAAGGGTAGAACATGCAGTCTATTATCTGAGTAAGAAGATGCTCCCGTATGAGGCTCGATATTAGGAAGTTGAGAAGATCTATCTTGCAATGGTATGGGCTTCCAGAAAATTGCGGCATTATTTCCAATCATATAAGATCCAGGTAGTGGCAAAGGAAAATCCTCTGAAGTATCTTCATTCTTCGGTGCCTTCACTAGTGGGAAAATTGGGCAGATGGTTGGTATTGCTGACGGAGTTTGACATTGAGTATCTCACCTCCAAAGTGATCAAGGCGAGCAGAGCATAGCAGAGTTTCTGGCATTGCAACCTGTTGAGGGGAATCAGTATAAGTTTGAATTTCCAGATGAAGAGATCCAAGCAATAACTGTCCAGAGATGGAAGATGTATTTTGACGGAGCAGTGAATTACAAGGGAGCGGAAATTGGGATCGTGATAGTGACCCCCGAGGGAGAGACTTTGCCTTTGGCCAAGAGGTTGACATTCAGAGTGACTAACAACATGGCCGAGTATGAAGCATGTGCTTTTGGTTTGACGGCATTGATAGCCTTGAAGGCCAGGAGTGTGGAAGTCTACGGAGATTCTATGTTGGTAGTCCAGCAGATGCAAGGAGAATGGGAATTGAATGAAGAACGATTGAAACCTTACCTTTTTCACCTTAGAAAGTTGGCACATGTTATCCCCGAGTGTAAGTTTCAGCACTTACCGAGAGAAGAGAATCATATGGCAGATGCATTGGCTACACTTGCAGCAACTTGGGAAAATCCAGAAAAGTTAGTGATGAGACCGTTGATACTGACAACAGCAAGCAGACCTGTTTATGAGACAGAAAGAATCTGGAAGTTGAGGTCGGCGACGGTAAACCTTGGTATTATGACATTCAGAGGTATCTGGAACATGGTGAACTCCCAGAAGGGGCAGGCAGAAAAGACAGAATAGCCATTCAGAAGTTAGCTTCCCAGTATGTGACATTGAAAGGAGAACTGTACAAGAGGCATGCAAATGGTATTCAGTTGAAGTGTTTGAGAAAGGAAGAAGCCCAGCATGTAATGGAAGAAATACACGCCGGGGTATGTGGTCCGCACATGAACGGGTTGAATCTGTCCCGCAAGATAGAGAGACAAGGTTTTTATTGGTCAACCATGGAAACAGACTGCGCGAAGATGATAAAGCACTGTCATGACTGTCAAGCACACGGTAATTTGAATCACTTACCACACACAGAGTTGCACGGGTTGTCAGAGCCATGGCCTTTCTCACAATGGGGGATTGATATGATTGGGGAAATTCGACCGAATGCATCAAATGGGCATCGCTTCATAGTAGTGGCAGTAGACTACTTCTCGAAGTGGGGGAAGCCGAATCATTCCGTAATGTTTCAGCAAAACAGATGGCAAAGTTTATAGCTCGGAACCTCATTTGTCGGTATGGTATGCCGCATCATGTAGTGACAGACAACGGAGTGCAGTTTCAAGGAGAGACGAAGGCAATGTTACAGAGGTATGGGATAGGCCACCACAAGTCATCACCGTACAGGCCGCAGGCAAATGGGGCAGTTGAGGCAGCCAACAAGACTATAAAGATGATTTTAGCCAAGATGACAGAGAACTATAGAGATTGGGCCGAGAAACTACCATATGCTTTGTGGAGGTACATAACATCAGTAAGAACAGAAACAGGGGCCACACCTTACTATTTAGTCTATGGAATGGAAGCAGTGTTACCAGTGGAAGTGAAAATACGATCTATGAGGGTTTTAGCAGAGGCAGATTACCGGAACCAGAATGGGCCGCACAGAGGTTTGATCAGTTAGCACTGCTGGATGAGAAGAGAACGAAGTCTTTGTATCACATGCAGTGTGTACTTAGAAAGGTACGCCCCACCAAGATCAGAAAGGGTGATTTGGTACTTAAGCAGTCGAGGCCGTCGACGACAGATCCGAGAGGAAAATTCAGACCTAACTGGGAAGGACCATTCATAGTGAAGAAGGTAATGGGAAATGGGGCAGTGAGGTTATTAGACTTGGAAGGAAACGAGTTCACCGAGCCGATCAACGTGGACAGATTGAATCAGTACTTTGCCTGAGGGAGAAAGGACCGAGCAGTCACCAAGGGAATTGGCAGAAGACCTAACCCAACGGAGTAGGAAAATCAGTCATGCATACATGTAACATTGCATTCTTTCCGCGTTTGTTTTTGTTTTGTGTTCGCAGGTTTGAAGAAAAGAGAAAGCGGCAGAAATGAGCCAAACAGCGTCAACAGAGTTTCAGTTTTGGGGATGAGTCCCAAGGGGCGAGGCCCACATCAGCATCAGTTTGGGTGAGGCCCACGTCAGTATCAGTTTGGGGCGAGGCCCACATTAGTATCAGCTTATGGGCGAGGCCCACTTTTGTCAGCGGTGTTGGGTCGAGGTGCCCAGGGTCGAGGTGCCCTTGTTGTCAGTTGTAGTTCCGGGATGCGTCCCAGGGTCGAGGTGCCCACTACATCATCAGTTTGAGGGCGAGGTCCCTATTATCAGCGGTGTTGGGTCGAGGTGACCAGGGTCGAGGTGCCCCCGTTGTCGGTTGTAGTTCCGGGATGCGTCCCAGGGTCGAGGTGCCCACTACATCATCATTTTGAGGGCGAGGTCCCTATTGTCATCGGTATTGGGTCGAGGTACCCCCGTTGTCAGTTGCAGTTAGTGGGATGCGTCCCAGGATCGAGGTCCACTACATCACCAACTCAGCTCGAGGAAGCAGACGAGCCAGGTAAGTGAAAATGCATTGCATAACTTTGATAGGATTGTTCAAAGTCACACACTGCACAAGTCCCATCAAAGTGGGGGCGACTGCACATTTTTGCATGTGAAACCCGATGATGAGTCTTAGTTGGAGGCACTGCCTTTTAATTCATGGAAACCGCAGGAAACGGACGTCGGAAGGGAGGAGTCAAGAATTGACTCATATTTGGATTAAGTTCGCTGGTTTAGCTTCGGGTTACTTGTTGGTTTTCCGTTTTAAAAATTATTCCCGGCCCAAAAACACTCACAATCACCTACATTGGCCCAAAACCCCGCAAGCCCCTTGGCCTTGAACTAAAACCAAAACCCCGCAAGCCCACACACCTAGCCCACACAAGCTAACCACCCACCAAGACCCACACGCCCACAACAAGGCCCACACGCCCAATCACCTAAAATTACACCAAATTAAATAAAATATTAATTAAATATTAATTAGATAATGTATTTGAATTAAATAAAATATTTAAACCAATTTAAAAGATATTGACTTCCTAATCTAAACCAATTTGTCCCCCCTCAATCTTTGATTTTCCTTACTCAATACAAAATCAAATCCCTTCCTTGTGAGACAAGGTGAAGCCCTAGCCCTTCTCTATATAAACCATACTTTTCCAAGGCATTCCCCCTCCTAGTTTACGCCCATCACAAGAAATAAAGAAGCAAATAATTTCCAACCCCCTCTCCAACACACACGTTTTTTTGACAAGAAGTCACAAGCAAAAAACAGCAACAAATCTCTTACAAGTTCACGCATATTACACCAAAAAATAACAAAATTTCTCTTCATCTCCTTCCCCTACTTGACCGAAAAAACACAGCCCCATAAGCCTCCCTCACATCACCGAAAAATACACCAATACATCAGCCATTTGCACGTCAAAAACACAGCCCCATAAGCCTCCCTATATCACCGAAACAACAGCCCTGTAAACCTCCCTGCAGTACTGAAAAAACTGCACTCCTATTAGCCCTCAAAACAGTCCCTAAAATCCCTAAACTAGTAACATAAAAACTGCACTTATAACCCTTAAATAATCACACACAAAAACTGCACTTAAAACCCACAAAAACACCCAAAACAGTCCCCTATACACTAAAACAGTGACCAATAATACGACAGCAAACCGCGAGGAAACAACAGCAAAACGGAGTTAAAACAGTAGCTTGAGCAGCGAAACAGCGAGGTAAAACGCAAACCAGTGAACCAGAAAAGTTGCGGTGTGATAGCCCTTCCGACGGCTGTGAAAAGTGAGTTCGAAAGTCGACATAAAAGGTTAGCCCTGTGGGTATTTTCCACATTCGTTTTCTGTTTTATTTGTATTATTTATTGAGTATTGCTTGCATGATTGTTATGTTGAAATACATGTTGTGGCCTCTGAGTAGATAAATATGCATGGATTATGAGATATTGTATGTGTGTGGCTTTGGAATAAAATGAGAGATGTGTCAACTTCGCTGTATATTCGGATGGAACCCGGACATAAATTTCATAGCCGATTCCGAATGGACGGTAGTATGATCTGTACTCGGGATACAACTCCACGTACCGCTTGAGTAAACGATACTTTCTTTTGTTTTATATTGCTTTGATTTATTTATTTTTCGTCATTTAAATTCCGCACATTATTTGTATGCATGACACAATCGAGCGCATGGGCTTAGTAAGTCGGATTAAAGGTCCCCTATTTGGAGGGGTTAAAATCCTTTACCACAATGCTTTGCTGCGCCGGTTGATGTGTGTTCGGTTGGATATAAGATATGTTCAATCGGGCATACTAAGTTTGATGTGATTGCCTTTATTTTTGTATGTATGATACAATCGAGCGCATGGGCTTAGTAAGTCGGATTAAAGGTTCCCTATTTGGAGGGCTTAAAATCCTTTACCACGATGCTTTGCCGCGCCGGTTGATGTGTGTTCGGTTGGATGTAAGATATGTTCAATCGGACATACTAAGTTTTTATATAGTTATCTTTATTTTTGTATGCATTATAACGGAAAGCGCATGGGCTTATTGTGTTGGATTAAAAGGTTCTCCGTTTAGGAAGAAAAGCCTAAAAGGCTACCTTTACCACGATATTTGCCGTGTCTTTCATCTATTGATTGCATCGTTTATCCCTGTCTTGGCTCGACCTATTGTCATTGGTGTACCCATACTCCCAGCCGATCACACCTTGAAGCCCCCTTAGCGCACCACACAAAAAAACATAAGCTGCTCTCTTGCCATCAACACGTAACCCTTACGTCCTTAAGCCATTCACGTCAAACTGCACCCATCCTTCACGCCGAATCCATGCAAACAGCCCTTAGACTTCACGGTAAATAAGCCCCTTTACAGCAGCTCAACTCTCATGTAAGACCCATCATCAACCATCGGCCACCCTTAGCATCATCCCTCACTGTCCTCATAAAGAACCTCACCGCTTCAACCCCTCAACAGCTGCCTCACCTCACGTCATAGCCTCTACACTCCACAGCCCTTCACGCCTCAAGCATAGCCATGCCACAAATCAGCCAACCTTAACTGCCATATTCCCTCTTCACACTAAACACACGCAGATCACAAGCCCTTGCACATCTCGGCAGCAGCCTAAATCACCAGTCCTAGCTCACGCCAAACTGCCATCAACACCACACGGGCCACAAGAACCCTTCTGCCACTTCACTTGCCCTCATCATAAAACCCTAAACTGAACCCTTCATGCGACATCCCCTTGCACTCACGCACACACTCACAACTCTCACATAAAGCCAATTATACCATTCATGCATGTATTATGAAATCCCATATAGTCATTCTTATCTGTGTACGCATCATAGTGAAAAGCATGTTTATCCCATTGGTTACATCATTTACCTTCGTCTTGGCTCAACGTATCGTATTACAATTCATATATCTATGTCATGATAGCATTTGAGTATTATTTCTTGTGGTATATCGGATAGAAACCAGACATAAATTCCATAGCCGATTCCGAATGGACGGTAGTGCTGTCTGTACTTGGGATACAATTCCACGTACCACTTGGAAAAGTGCTCACATGTGTGCTTGTGTGGTTAGTGTGTGTGCTTGTGTCTTTGTGAATATAATATGCCAATGCAGTTGTATGTTCGTTGCTACTTTGATGTACTTTCAAGCATGCAATCTTAGATGTGAAATATATGTAATTTAGGTGTAAGTTTTATCTTGTACATGTGAATTTAGAATCATGATACTCTTGGAAATAAGTGTTACTTAACTTGATTAAATTATTACATAAATCCTTTCATTACAAGTGACATAAGTAAGGGACCATTCCGAACCCAACGGTTTGAGGTCTTCCCTTGCGAGGGGTGAGGCGGCCTTAAATCTCATTTTCCCGGTTCACATCGGGTGGCGATTCCATTATTCTCCGATTTAGTCCCCCCGTGGCTACTCCGTACTCCCGACTAGGCCGCGAGCCTAGAACAGCATGCGTCGTCCAGTTTCTGTGTCCCACAAACTGCCCAAGACATACGATATGGAACAAAGCTTACGCGGTTCAAACACATCCGCGATGGACAAAGGTCTTGACTTTGGCCAACAAACCAATGCCAATCTTGGATCTTGAGAGAGAACCACTTAATGGAAGGAAAAACGCTTAAAATTGAATGAAGGTTTTTCGCGTAAATTGGAAACCAATTTATTATCTTTGATTCGGTCTCATCATATACCCTTAAACATGCATTCTAAAAGCATAATAAGGCGCAAATAAAATTAATAATGATATGCGGATGGATATATAACAAATTTATTCCTAGAACAAATCTCTCATTTTCCTCTCTCCCGCTAGCACTATTCATACTTCTACCCAATTACATAATACTTCTAAAGAAACCTCATTTACATTGAATGGAATTGGTGAGAAGAGAAATACAAAGAGAATAGAGACAATAGGCTGGCCACGCAGGTCCAATTTAATAAATTCTAAATTTATTACAACAATTTCCAAAATTACCCTTACCCTTCTAATAACCATCTGATATATTATTCATACAATACATCCAAGTATTCACACATAGCATGTTATTCAATCAATCTAATACAATTAATTAATCTTTGAATTAATGATCATCCAATGTTCAAACAACAATTTGATTTGCGCGAGTCCAACTCGTTAAGAATAAATACTCAAAGTATGTATTCTTGAATTATATCAAACTACAATTTTAAATCCGATTTAAATTGTATCCAATACTAATTCATATTTAATTTCAAATTAAATAATTACACTTTTAATAGTGCCTTTTAGACTTGGATTCCAAATCCAATCTTCATGGGTCTCAAAGGCCCAATTAGTATCTAATACTATTTAATTAAAGTCCAATGGGCTTTTAATTAATTCTTTAGTCGTGGGCTTTGGCTATTATGGATCAAACCCAATATGCCAAGGCCCAATTAGGAATCACTCTATGCCAAAATCAATTTAGGCCCAATTAAATTATTTAACGGCCCAATTGTCATATTTGGACTTTATGGAGATAGTTTTAGGCCCAATTGGATCCAACCCAATTGTCATAAACCAAAATTGGCCCAACCAATCCCATTAAGCCCAATTACAACAATTAAATTAATACATTATTTCAAATTACATATTAATCCAATTCAAGTGTAATTACCATAATTAATTAATTAACCGAATATTTCCAAAATATCAATTTAATCCAATTAATCCAATTAATCAAGCCCTTTAATTCCAATTCATGTCCAACACAAAATTCACCATTAGCATCCTAGGGTATATTTTTGGCCAAGGTGGGAAATTGGGGATTTTTGATCTCATCAATTTTTCTCAATTCCTAAGATTTACAAATCCAATTCAACATCATCCAAACTAACCAAACAATCAATTTAGGAAAATCAAGCTTCAAACCACAAAAATCCAAATTAAAGTATATAACCCTAGAATTCAAATCAAACTTAGGATGGCTCTGATACCATTGTAAGTGTTCCTAGAACATGCCAAGGATCTCTAAGATGTTGGGGTTCTCTAAGCTTCCCAAGATCATTTCAAGCAATGAAAATACATGAATACAATCAACGAAGTTGCGGAATACTTACATCGATCGGTTAGCGACGCGGTGGGCAACAAAAATTCGGGTTTCTGACCTCTGTATGTCACGGCAGTGAGCTGATGTGGTTCACCTCCAATTGCGGCTTTTGAGATCAATCTTCAAGCTCCAAGCTTCGTCATGGTGATTCCAAGCTCATGGGTGGACTTCCCTATCACCTTCGCATGTCTCTCGGAGTGCTAGCTCTAGATGATTTTGCCACAAAATCACTACACTTTTGCTTCCATTTGCTCTCGGCAGTAAGCCAAAACCAGAAGAAATATTCAGCCCTATGCATGAATGAGAGGGAGAGAAAAGAGAGAGAGTGTGAGTTGTGTGATGGTTGGCAAAAAAGTGTGTATCTAATACCACCTTTTTGATTTTCAAAAAATCAATTAATTGATTTCCAAAATCAAAACAAATACCAAAAATTTAAAATATATTAATGTCTATCATGCCATCACACTTGAGTGTATTACACTCCACCATCAACTTCCATCAAGTCACATCACTCAATCAATCAAGTGACTAATGATTTGACGCTTGAGGCGACTAGTGATTTGACGCTTGATTTGACTTGCGTGCCGCACTCGAATTCGAAATGTGAATGCGCTCGCAAACAATCCCGGGTTTGGATTTGCTAATTCCAAATTAACGAATTTTCCTTGCGACGTAATTAAATGATTATGCCTAGCGAAATCACTATTCACGTCGCTAACGAATTAATTCTAAATTAACTCGTTCGCCAAAATAAAATCTAATTTTAATTCCGCGTCAAAATCCAATTTCGTATAATATATCGAATATTATTTTATCGATTAATTCCAAATTAAGTCGTTATCTCTTTAATTGATATTTTATCCCTGATAAAATATCTCCGCAATTAATCCCAAATTAATTTTCTCTCAAATCTAATTAATCCCCTATTAATTAAAGTGCGAGTCATACGTCATTGGTGAATCTTCGGGAAGCGACCCATGAGATCCCCAGATATGTTAGCAGTAAATTCGGTCGTTGGACTATCCGAACACGTAAGTACCTAGTACTACGTTTGTACCGATTTACAAGATAAGGTTGGCTTCTAGCAAAGCACCATGCCTGCCCAATTCTCCAGAAATATCCTTACAGGAATAGAGTGATCTATATCAGGCATAGTATACGTAGTATTGCGTATTTCGATCCAGTATCGGATGTCACGTGTTAGGCCTGGGGCTGGAATTGTGTCTGCCCCGTACGAAGCACATGTCGGATGTCTGGTAACTAGTCTCTATAATCGGATAAACATGACTTTGTCATTTTATCCCGATGACTGCAGTACTTAAGAGTACTAGTATCGTATCCTACGTGACATCATCTCCACTATGACTGGAGTGATACTTCCGTCTTGACATCACACCCAACACACTACGATTCTCATATACCCAGAAGAGGCGTACACAGAACCGGTTAAAGCCCTGGACGACCAAAACCAAAGCATATTGATTGTCGCAAGTATTAGCGGTGCAAGTCTCAGGTTAAGACCAAATACACCTACCCTGATTTCGGACTTCCATAGACACATAGTCATACTACCAATGGAATTCTGAGGGGGTCTATCCAGAGCGAAGCTGTTTCCCGTACCATCGGTAAAACACAACCTCCTACTACACTTGCATGAGTATCCTATACCCAAATATATGAGAACTATGTCGTTATGCCCTCACAACGGCCACAAGTGTAATACTAGTCTTTTACACATTATCGATGTTCAATCTCGATAATACTTTGACTAGGGATTTAATGATTTATCCTTCGTGGACTGATACTGTCTCATATCATTCTCAATCTAGGAACTAATCATAAGGACCTCTTATCATTTATACATCTTGGTGATCTAATCACAAATGATAAGAGAGCAATCTCCTTTGTCACCTAGTTAATTTGTACAACAACACCATGATCTGTACAAATAGTGACGCTATGGGTCATAATTGTCCAACAATCTCCCACTTGGCCTATAGCCGGTCACTCGAGTGTCTGACACCCGAACTATGTACGGTTGGCTCAAACTGCTGAGAAAAGGCTTTCATCGGCGGATTTACATGATTATCATCTGATGCGATTTATTCGATCATCACATTGCCACAATGTATGATCTGAATGAATCAGATGAATTTCGAAGTATTTATCTGGATCGTTGATGAGACCATTAATTCTTTAGCCTGCGCTGTAGCCTAGCTCAGCTGCTAATAGAACTATATCTAATCTAATTAGATTATTATCGACCCAAATGGCTTCTATTGCTGCCTCAGCTGCAGCAATGACCCGCATTTGTTGTTTATTCGGTAATAGTATCTTGCTTGGAAGATTTCCAGCTCACTGTACCGTTATTTCAAACTGTATAGTACCGTTTTGTGATTTACTGTCGTTTTATCGGTTAGGAAACTTGCAGTAGTGATCCCAGTCACTTCAAGTTCTCCTTTTCCATAGATTAAGACAGCATCGTTAGATCTCTAAGATACTAATGGATGTTCTTAATATCAATCCAGTGACTACACTTGGATTGGCCTGTTTCTGAATCCATATGCTCAAAGCGTATGAGACACCAGGTCGCGTACATTTTTCAATGTACGATCTCTCGGAGAGTTTTTCATGAAATCCAAGCTTTCACCGATTGTATTATGGGAATATCATTTCCAAGAAATGATTTATTATCATTATTTATAAGACAGCCACTGTCAGTGGCTCCCACTAACCTTCTTATATACACAAGAATCATTTCGTTTTGAATTAAATCATAGACCATTATGATTACATCAAAAACGATAATTCCAAGAACCTAATGCTTGCTTCAATCCAAACATGGATCGAATAACCTGCAAACATTATTTGCTAGTTTAGGTACGACAAAATCGACAGGATTTGTAAACATCCTCCAAAAGGTTTCCGTTAAGGAAAACGGTTTTGGCATTAAAGCTGCCATATTTCATGAATGAAACATGCAACATCAGCAAGCATTATCGAAATGGATTCATCGTGGCAACAGGTAAAAGATTTCATTGTAATCAACACAATGTTGATAACGATACCTTTCCGCTACAAGCCTAGCTTAGTACGTTGGTATGTTGTCATCCATGTATGTCTTCCTTGAAGACTAATATAGTACCAATAGGCACAATGCCTTGCGGTACATTAACTAGTATCTAAACTGGTTGATATACATGGAATCCATTTCGGACTCATGGCACTTTGCCATAATAGGGATTCGATACCTTGTATCACTACCTCATACGTAGTCAGTTGGTATTCCTCAAAAGATTGACATCTTTATGAGGTGAGATCAGAAACCCATACCCAATGTTTTTTTTGATTCTCTCCGACTTACGTGATTCTTGTGTATTCGAAGATTATTGGTATAGTTTCATCCTTGATGAACTATTTGTGTTCCATTAAGGATCTGTGCCTAGAACAGTATTACTCCGATTTTCATCGAGTTTTACTATCCTCCCACTTACCACTGCATATAGGTATTCCTCTTAGGAAAATCGTATGGCGAGCAACAATTAAATTGTTCTCTTGTGAGTTGTATAAGTACTATACTTTTGGTATCCCTAGGATAACCTACAATTGGCACTTATCCGTTTTGGGTTTTAGTTTGGTATCATCCAAACATATGCCTAGCATTCCCAAATCTTCAGGAATGAGAAAACTCAGTTTCTTTCCTGTTCATATCTAATATGAATTCTGTCAAACAGATTATTATGGAACCTTATTCAAAATAAGTTCTGCATTGTTTATGCGTATCCGTTGAAGGAAATGGTAGCTCAGAGCGACTCATGATTAACCTTATCATGTCCAACAAAATTCGGTAACTCTGTTCGGAAACACCGTCAATTTGACGTGTTCCGGGAGGAGTCCTCATTGAAAGAATACTATACTCTTTCAATTATATTAGAAACTTATTGCTTAAGTATTCCATTACGTTCTTACTGTGACGGTTTAATACTTTAGCCAATCTGTTTGTCTATTTCGTGTCGAAACTGTAAAAGTTTCCGATACGTGTCTCAAAAGAGACACATAACCATAACGCGATGCCACATCCGTAAAGGTCACGAAATATTCATATCCACCTCTAGCCTAGCTAGACATGGGCCCACTTGCTTCACTATCAACTAGGGCTAACAGATCTGTGGCATTTTCACTTTTACCAAGTAAATAGTGTTTTAGGCAATTTGCCCAATAAACTAGATTTGTAGACTTTATTTGATTAGAATCAAATTTGTCCTAGTACCCACTCTTCGAAAGTGTGGATATATGATTCTTGTTTAATTGTGTCCCAGACAACAATGCCACAATTAGTTTCTTCTTATCAAATCAGTTTGAGCTATTTGTTTGTCATGTATATGTATGAGATTTATTTATATTCAAAATATAAATTATGTTATTCACATCTAATGTGTTTATCTCAATATCATCTTTATAAAATAAAACACTTTAGTGTTCTAGAATATAAAGGTAAATCCGCAGCGGATTAAACATTGATATAGAGATAATGTTCCTAGTCAAACTAGTTACATTATAACAGTTTCCTAATTTAAGTACACACCCATAAGGGTAGTTCCTAAACTTAGGTATCTACGGTTAAAACAGTGACTTTTGTCCTGTTTCAATCTTCGCAGATAAATCTCTACTGAAGTCAGTATCCTGCTCATAGCAGATTCTGCACATCAATGCATATTTATGTACCACACTATGTATTCAAATCCAATTTTAATACCAGTAGCGAACATATTAATGACAAACATATTTGAAGTCAGAGCCTTGCACCATCTTCAATTCCTTCATGTATGCTTTGTCCAAACGGCAGTCACGCTTCCGCGATCCGTTTGCCACAATTTAGGCAGACATTTTAGGATATGTCATTTATCTTCCCAGAAGATTATAATGATTTTGTCTTTGCCCTTTTCCACACTCTAGAAGCGTTCGGCCTAGCCTTTGCTTTCTAGAATGTCGAAATAAAGTGCGCCTTGCGCTACTTGCCTTATTGTAAAGTTTGGCTTTGTCTCCTTGAGAATAGTCATTAACTCTCCAAGAGTTTTATATTGCAATTTATTATTTCTAAAATCTAAGAATATATCTAAGAATATCCTTCAATTTCATTATCATACTTTAAGGATCTAATCCTTAGTTCTGGATAAGAAATTAAGGAGTCTATTTGACAAGTTTAATGGATTAAGCATTAAAGTTATCATTACATGATTCTTCCAAAGATCATGCTCTACTATTGCATAAATCCGGGCTTTAGGCATAATATGTTATTTTATCAAATAAAGTAACTTATTCATTTCCATGACCATCCTGAAATTTTATTGCCAATTTGAAAAATTAAATCATTTAAATACATTTTCCCTTGGATTATGTTTTAAATGTCAATCTTTCAATTTTATCTTGATTCTAATAGTCCAACTATTTAATCAACGATTTAGGTACTATTCATTATAATGATTACTATTGTCCAACTATTTAATCAACTATAATTTAATAGGTTGAATACAGTCCAACTGTTAATTAAAACAACAATTTAAATATTAGTCCAACTAACATTTAATATATTTGACGAATGATATTTGCTTTGAGCGCGTATCGCAAGTATTAAACGAATATTGCAAATTCAATTCTTGCCTCCCACTATTTTTCGGCGAGCCTCTAACCCTTTGTCGAGTACTCGGGAAACCGTGTTTCCTAGCGGGCTAGGATCCCGTTAAATATCACATAATCTTGACTTTGGCCAACAAATTGTATGATAATTAACTAGGTAGATCTCTAAGATCAATTGGATCCAATCTAATTCCTAGATCCAGTAGGGGGACATCCAAGTCCGAAACATATATCTTATATATGCCAATATATCCAATATATTACCTAACCTTTTTCCTCTGAATCAACTAAGCCTTGGCTTTGGCACAACAAACTTAGTGATCCCAGTCAAGCATGACCCATTGACCATGGAAAGCTTCGTAATCAATGTCGATGGACAAGAAGTGGTCTTGACTTTGGCCAACAAACCACAACTTGGACATGACACCGATATGGAACAAAGCTCTCGTGATTCAAACACATCTTTGACGGACAAAGCCTTGACTTTGGCCAACAAGCCAATGCCAGTCTAAGATCTTGAGTAAGAATCACTCAATGGAAGGAAAAATGTTTACAATTTTTGAGGGTTTTTCAAATGCAAATTGGAAACCAATTTATTATCTTTGTTAAGGTCTCATCAGCATACACCCTTAAACATGCATTCTAAACACATAATAAAGCGCGTATAAATAAATAATAATGATATACGGATGGATACTTAACACATTGATCCTAGATCAAATCTCTCAATTTCCTCTCTCCCGCTAGCACAAGTATTTACTTCTACCCGTTACACTACACTTCTAAAGAAACCTCATTTACATTGAGGGGAATAGGTGAGAAGAGAAATACAAGGAGTATGGAGGTAATAGGCTTGACACGCAGGTCCAATTAATAAATTCTAAATTTATTACAACAATTTCTAAAATTGCCCCACCCATCTAATATCCATTTGATATACATTATTCATGCATCGCAACCATGTATTCACACAAGCATGTTATCAATCAATCTAATCAAATTAATTAATCTGATAATTAATGATCATCCAATGTTCAAACAACGATTTGATTTTGCTCGAGTCAAACTCGTTTTGCGAATAAGTACTCAAAGTACGTATTCTTGAATTAAATTAAACTACAAAATTAAATCCAATTCAATTTGTATTTAATACTAATTCACTATTTAATTCCAAATTAAATATTACACTTTATTAACAAACTTTTACGACTTAAATTCCAAATTTAATCGTTACGGGTCTCAAAGCCCGATTAACATCCAATGTTTATTTAATTAAAGTCCAATGGGCTTTTAATTAATTCTTTTAAGGCGTGGACTTTTGGTCAACTTGGGTCAAACCCAATAACCAAATCCCAATCAAGGAGTAACCCCATAAGCCTAGAAATCAATTTAGGCCCATTAGGCCCAATTAAATAATTAAAGGTCAATTAGTCGCATTTGGGCTTTATGGAAGCGGTTTTGGGCCCAATTGGATCCAACCAATTTAGCCTAAACCCAACTTGGTACAACCAAGCACAATTAGCCCATTTACAACATTACAAGCCCAAATCCAATTTAGCCCAATCTAATTAAATTACAAAAATCCAATTTCATAATTTAATTAACCTAAAGTGTATAAGATAATTAATCACCCAAATTAACATTTCTAAGACATCAATTTACACAATTAATTATGCTTATCAACATTAAATCATGTCCAACACAATTTATCAAAAAATCAAACCCAATTCATGCTATAACATTCTCGGTAATTTGGGTAATTTTTGTCTGATTCAGTTTCAATCCAATTAAATCCACAATCGACATTAAATCAACATTTCTCAATCGTTTCAAGTCATCCAATGATCAACGAAACAAAAATCCAAGACATTAGGGCTTAGTGAGTATTCGGCCAAGCCAACCCATTTTGGGGGAAAATGTTCCAAACACAATTTCATGAAATTTATCCAATCAATATTCAATTAAACATGATTTAAGCATATTCAAAAATCCAATTTAATCTAATCATGCTCAAAATCAATTTACCCAAATTTTAACCCTAAATTATTTTCGTGCTCAACCTTGCTCTCTGATACCATTGTTAGGGTTCTCTAAGCTTCCCAAGATCATTTCAAGCAATGAAAATACATGTGAATACAATCAACGAAGTTGCGGAATACTTACATCGATCGGTTGAGCGACGCAGTGAGCAATAAAAATTCGGTTTTCTGCCTTCTGTATGTCACGGCAGTGAGCTGCTGTGGTTCCCCTCCATTTGCGGCTTTGGATCAATCTTCAAGCTCCAAGCTTCGTCATGGTGATTCCAAGCTCATGGGTGGACTTCCCTATCACCTTCGCATGTCTCTCGGAGTGCTAGCTCTAGATGATTTTGCCACAAAATCAATACACTTTTGCTTCCCTTTGCTCTCGGCAGTAAGCCAAAACCAGAAGAAAAATTCAGCCCTAGGCGTGAATTAGAGGGAGAGAAAAGAGAGAGAGAGTGAGTTGTGTGATGGTTGGCAAAAAAGTGTGTATCTAATACCACCTTTTTATTTTCAAAAAATCAATTAATTGATTTCCAAAATCAAAAACAAATACCAAACATTTAAATATATTAAATGTCTATCATGCCATCACACTTGAGTGTATTACACTCCACCATCAACTTCCATCAAGTCACATCACTCAATCAATCAAGTGACTAATGATTTGACGCTTGATGCGACTATTGATTTGATGCTTGATTTGACTTGCGTGCCGCACTCGAATTCGAAATGCGAATGCGCTCGCAAACAATCCCGGGCTCGGGTTCGCTAATTCCAAATTAACGAATTTTCCGTTGCGACGTAATTAAATGATTATGCCTAGCGAAATCACTATTCACGTCGCTAACGAATTAATTCTAAATTAACTCGTTCACCCGAATTAAAATCTAATTTTAATTCCGCGTCGAAATCCAATTTCGTATAATATATCGAATATATTATTTTATCGATTAATTACAAATTAATCGTTATCTCTCTTTAATTTATATTTTATCCCAGATAAAATATCTCCGCAATTAATCCCAGATTAATTTTCTCCCTCATCTAATTAATCCCAGATTAATTAAAGTGCGAGTCATACGTCATCGATGAATCTTCGGGAAGTGACCAATGAGATCCCTAGATATGTTGCCAGTAAATTCGGTCGTCGGACTATCCGAACACGTAAGTACCTAGTACTACGTTTGTACCGATTTACAAGACAAGATTGGCTTCTAGCAAAGCACCATGCCTACCCAATTCTCCAGAAATATCCTTACAGGAATATAGTGATCTATATCAGGCGTAGTATACGTAGTATTGCGTATTTCGATCCAGTATCGGATGTCACGTGCTAGGCCTGGGGCTGGAACTGTGTCTGCCCCGTACGAAGCACATGTCGAATGTCTGGTAACTAGTCTCTATAATTGGATAAACATGACTTTGTCATTTTATCCCGATGACTGCAGTACTTAAGAGTACTAGTACCGTATCCTACGTGACATCATCTCCATTATGAATGGAGTGATACTTCTGTCTTGACATCAGACCCAACACACTACGATTCTCAATATACCCAGAAGAGGCGTACACAGAACCGGTTAAAGCCTTGGACGACCAAAACCAAAGTATATTGATTGTCGCAAGTATTAGCGGTGCAAGTCTCAGGTTAAGACCAAATAAACCTACCCTGATTTCGGACTTCCATAGACACATAGTCATACTACCAATGGAATTCTGAGGGGGTCTATCCAGAGCGAAGCTGTTTCCCGTACCATCGGTAAAACACAACCTCCTACTACACTTTCATGAGTATCATATACCCAAATATATGAGAACTATGCCATTATGCCCTCACAACGCGCACAAGTGTAATACTAGTCTTTTACGCATTATCGATGTCTAATCTCGATAATACTCTGACTAGGGATATTTAATGATTTATCCTTCGTGGATTGATACTGTCTCATATCATTCTCAATCCAGGAACTAATCATAAGGACCTCCTATCATTTATACATCTTGGTGATCTAATCACAAATGATAAGAGAGCAATCTCCTTTGTCACATAGTTAATTTGTAAACAACAACACAATGATCTGTACAAATAGTGACGCTATGGGTCATAATTGTCCAACATAATAGTGATTTGTGTGTGAATAAATCAAAATAAGTTGCGGAAGACTTACATTGATCGGATGAGTTTCAAGACTTTTGTATGTTTGTTGGAAGTTCCAAGCCTTCTTTGAGTGATTCCAACCCAATGGTGAATTCCCTATCACCTTCTTTGACTCCTTAATGTGCTAGCAAGTAGAAATTTTGCAACAAAATTCCATGGGAAGAGAGAGGAGCTCACGACATTTTGGGTTTTGGAGGAGAGAATGAATAGTTCCTTTTAGTTTCCAAAACTTAAAAAGTGTACTGTCTTCCAAAAGTTGTGTTGAGTAATTAAAGTCTAACCATTAATATTTCCAACTACTTCCATCACCTTGTGACATGTGATGTAAGTTGTGGGTACCACCAATTTGAATTCAAAATTCAAGTTGGTTCACACAACACACTTTGGGCCCGGTTTCGTTTAATCCGATTAATCAAATTTTCTGTCGCGACGTAATTAAATCTAATTTAATTAAATAATAATGTCTTGCAAAATTATTACGAAAGTCCCTTGCGAATTAATTCTAAATTAATTCGTTCGCTAGAATTAAAATCCAATTTAATTCCGCATTGAAATTCAATTTCAATTAATATATCTAATATATTATTTTAGCCCAATTAATTAAATAGTAAAATCTAATTTTACTATTAAATTCATTTTGCCGATTAATTCCAAACTAATCGCGTTCTCTCCTCTCGACGAATTTAATCCCAGATAAATTCACGACTCAATTAATCTTAGATTAATTCTTTCTCTGATAATTAATCCCAGATTAATTATTACCGTAATTAATCCCAAATTAATTTTCTCTCTCTCATAATTAATCCTAGATTAATTCTGTTCGAGTCAAATGTCATCGGTAAATCTTCGGGAAGCGACCCAATAGATCCCTGGATATGTGGAAGTAATGTCGGACTATCTGAACACGTACGTACCCAGTACCACGTTCTTACCGTTTTACAAGACATGGATGACTTCTAGCAAAACACCGTGCCTACCCAATTCTCCAGAAATATTCTTTAAAGGAATATATAATCTTTATCAGGCGTAGCATACTAAGTATTGCGTATTACGATCCAGTATCAGATGTCACATGCTAGGCCTGAGGCTGGAATTGTGTCTGCCTCGTACGAAGCATATATCAGATTACTAGAAATTAGTCTCTTTAATCGGATAATCATGACCTTGTCATATTATCCCAATAGCTGCAGCATTTAAGAGTATCAGTTTTGTATCCCTGCGTGATCATCATCTCCATATGACTGAAGTGATACTTCCATCTTGACATCACATCCAATACACTGCGATTCTCAGTAAACCTAGAAGAGGCGTACACAAAACCTGTTAAAGCCATGGACGACCAAAACCAAAGTATATTGATTATCGCAAGTATTACCAATGCAAGTCTCAGGTTAAGACCAAATACACCTACCCTGATTCGGATTCTCATAGACACATAGTCATACTACCAATGAGATTCCTTAGGGTCTATCCAGAGCGAAGCTGTTTCCGTACCATCGGTAAACAGAACCTCATATTGCACTTGCATGAGTATCCAATACCCAAATATATGAGAACTATGTCGTTACACTTCCATAACGCGCACAAGTGCAATACTAGCCTATTCCGCATTATCGATGTCCAGTCTCGATAATACTACGACTAGGGATATTTAATGATTAACCTTTCGTGGATTAATATGTCTCATATCTTATTAACCTGGTACTAATCATATGAACTTTTATCATTTATATATCCAAGTAATCCAATTACAAATGATTAAAAGAGCAATTTCCTTTGTCACATAATTAATTTTGTACAAGAACACCATGTCCTTTACAAAATAGTGATTGTATGGGTCATAATTGTCCAACACATAATTCACCCACTCTTAAATTATGATGCCCACAGATAATCTCGCTAAACTATGCAAGTCGAGGTCATTGCATATGTATAATCCCTCCATCACAAGCTATCAATATTATACCGGGGATATAGATAGGAACGTCGAATCCCTTAGGTATAATATAGTCGAGTTTCAAATTTACGATCTCTAAATAACACTCGGAACTCGCTTCCAAGGTATACTATAGCCATGGATTTACTAGATCGACGTACATGATACATATAAGCATGTGTCCATTGATCCAAGCTCAAGGGTAATGATTGGAACCTATCGAAAAATGTTAACAACTCCTTGGAATAGATCTTTTATCTCGGAGTTGAGTTTGAGCTGAATAATGAATCAAACTGTTGCATCGTGATTACACGTACTTAAGAACGTATCTTCACAAATTAAGAACTACAAAATCATCCCTTTCATTTTATTTTGGGGATGGAGGGATCGTATCATTTGAGATTTTTTTCATGTTTTCCTTGAAAGTAAGGAGAAAGCTACCATTAATAAGATTTTCCTAATCCTCCCTTACCAAATGGAAGAACATGAAATTCTATTTCCTTTTCTTTCTGCAAGGACCAGGAGATTGAATGTAGTCGTAAGAAAATTAATGCTAGACTGATAAATAAGCGGAGTAGAAATGACCAACGATAAAAGAGACACAATAGGCTTTTGTTTACTTCTTCCATTTTTTCTTAGAGGAGGAAACAATAACTTTCAGAATTATACTGCCATTCACAAGATTTACAATAAAAGGTTGAACAATGGAACAGTAAATTCAATGCGTCGAATCATATAGCAGCTTCTTGCCTATTTCATAAGAAACATACGCATCAACACATGCATATGTAATCAGCTCTGTATCAAGAACCCCCGATTCCAAATTATTCAGGTCAATATACTTTGGTTTCCACGCACGCAGCTGCAGCAACTGATAAGCAATAACTTTTAAGCCAGGTTTCCCACTGTAACTAAAGGGGAAATGTAATTTTGCCAAGGCTCGAACGTCGATCTTCTTATTAATACAAAGTCCATACTCATTTTTAAGCTTCAATAACATATCTTCAAACTCAATTCCCACGAAAACGATGTTGGGATCACTCAGAAAGTTCTTAATGGACATTGGAATGTAGTCCATATAAGGTAGTTGTAGAATGAGACAATTGGTATCAACGCAGAGTTGCAAGGTGACGATTTTGCCGCTGAGTGATCGTACAGGATGCGGCTTCCATTTACAATTCAATCCTACGATGAGCACTCGTGCATTGAGCAATGATCGGATTTTGAGAAGCCAATTTTCTGCTACAGAGACGTTTGATGTGACCGTTGTTTCTATGATTTTGCCACAGAAGGAAACAGATTGTGCGTAGGCCATTTCTCAAATATATGGAGCTTCCCTGTTTTGGTTCTTGAATCATTTATAGTTTGAAGAATTCAAAAGCCTTAAGGTTACATTTATTCATCTAAAAAACTGATAAGCCTTTGGCCCGATAAACAATTGATAAAACAATAATTAACAGAGACGAAACAGTTCCAAGAAGAAATCTAACAGGCAAATAGTAATCACAAATTTCAATAAAGAAAATATTTTTTTACTTTAAGCTGATGAAATTGTCAAAGCAAACTATCAACTCTATCATAGTATCAAATAAAAAATAAAAAATTGAAGAATATTACATTTTACGTAATTTTAGACACTTATATGAAATTTTATCAATGTAAAATACTTTCCGGTCAAATGAAAAGTTTAATAATTTTACAAAAAGTAATTTTTTTCTCTTCTTTAAAGTTTATATAGTTCACTTTTAACCATAAAAAATATTTTTAGAAAAAAATCTTAGACACACCAATGTCTAAAATTATTTTTTGAAAAATATTTTCAGATAATAACCTAACACGCCCCCAATGGGGTATGACTTGGTGGCAAAGAACTTATAACTTGATTATCAGGTCTTGAGTTCGAATTCATAAATGTATTTCTTGTAAGAATCTGGGACAACCGGATGTTTTATCTGCTCCGTTTAAACTCGGATCATATAATTTGACGGTGAAATTTCCAATATTTCCAAAAAAATAAAAATAAAAAAATAACCAAACACAAAGAAAAAACTGTCACCCAGCAATGTGAATATCTTACACATGAACATGCAACTCATTCAAACACGTCACATGACCTACTAGAAGCTTTAAGAATCAAAATGCAGAATTAAAAAAAGGCCTAATATATAAAATCCTCCTTATATTTGTACCCAAAAAAAGTCTAATGGCCCCTTAATTTTTTTAAAATAATATATCAGACCCCTAAAATTATTTATTTTGATAATTACTAACTATTGTCTGTACAACGTGTAAAAGCTGCCCAACAAATAAATAAAAGACACAGGACCATTATTTTTGTTTTTTTAAAAAAATTAATGAAAAAGCTTGTCCTCTTCTCCAAAACTCTTCTTCGTCTTCATTTTCTTAATACAATCTCAGGTATGCTTTTACTTGCATTCAAAATTCTTATTTCAAAAACATCATTACTATAATTAACAAACAACAGCAGAACACAATCCTCAATTCAGCAGCAATTGGAATAAAATTGCAGCTCTCTCACGAACGATGCAAACAACTGGAACAAAAATTGCAACTCTGATTTTCACGAATAATGCGGCGGCCGGCGACGACTCAAGCTTTACAGCTCTCTCTCACCCACAGCAAAATTGCAGACACGATTTCTCCATCAAAACCCACAGCTCTCTCACCTTCATCAGGTTGGGTTTCGTAGAGATCAAATAAAATATATTTAATTTATTTAATTTATTTAAACCCAATTAAGTAATAAATCAAGATTTTGATGTTTTTAACAAAAATCACATCTTATGAAATCGTAAATGAAACATATACTTTACATTTAGAGTAAATCATACCTTATGCAATGAAATCTTCCTTGATATGAAAAATCCATAAGGTGATCCAAGTGTAGCACCTCTAAAATATACATACGGCTTCAACGAACGAAATAAAACTCTTGTTGGGATTTTGACAAGGATTCAAGAACCACTCTCTAACATTAGTATTTCTCTCTTTAATCTTTCGTATGTGTGTGTAACACCAAATAATAAAACAATGCCTCATTTAAAGTTAATCATACCTTATGTAATGAAATCTTCCTTAGATATAAAAAATTCATCAAGTGCTTTGATGAGTGGTAAATATATCACTATTTCTCACTAATTTGACCTAATATTTTATATAGTTTCTTGGGTTTTGTGAATGTTTTTATGTGTTTTGTGTTATTGTGCAAATAAATAAGCTTTAAGGACTCACTGGAATCAAATCAGGGCCAAAACAGTGAAAAACAGATAAAAATGGCAAAATAGTATTTTGGACGTCGCGACGCGCAGCAACTATGCGTCACGACCGCTAACATGCGCCGGGTACTGCTAACGTGCGTCGGACACGTGTCACAATCAGATAAGTTTGCTATCATGCGCCCTTGCTAACATGCGCCTGCCACGTGTCAACATCACATCAAAACTGCTAAAATGTGCCGGACACGTGTCACCATCACATGCTGCCGACACTCAACATTGAAACACGTCATTGCTTACGTCATGATGACGTCAGTGTCGCGACACGCAATGCATTCTGCGTCGCGACGTCGAGCCAATAATTCAGCTGCCGACATGTCATCATCTCCGCAAAGCCCGTGAGACGAGTCCAAAATCAACGGCGCGTCGCGACGCGCAAGGTTGTATGCGTCGCGACGCGTAGAGCCAAGACTTGCCTATAAATTCAGGCCGATTTCATTTCAAAAATTCATACATTCCTAGAGTTCCTAATATGAGACTAAAGATTGTATCTTGTTTGTTTAAGTTTTTATAATTTAAATTAAGCATTTTTATTTATTTATTTACTTTTTGCACTTTTAATTATGCACTTTTATTTTCAGTAATTAATTTTATTTATGTACTTTTTATTTCTTTTATGTTCAGTAGTTAATTTACTACTGGGGAAGGGTGAAGCTTTTTATTATTATAATTTAGATTAATCTCCCTTCAATTATAATATATAAATTATCTTCAAACCTGACTTAATTGGATACCGCATTTATGGTCGGTTGGACTTAATTAAATTGATTTTAACCTGACTAAATTGGATACCTCATTTATGGTCGGTTGGAATTAATTATAACTTCACTTAATCAGGATACCGCCTATATGGTCGGTTGGTAATTATCACATAAATTTATATATTATAATAAGAGAGATTTTTAAATTAGAAATAGTAAAGTTATATCAATCTCACTTATATTATAATATGGAAATTGTAATTTAATAATATGGATTAAAAGTTAATTCTGCCTTAATGGCTGGTTTTATTTATGTAACATAATATGACACCGCTTATAGGTCGGCCTTTAGGTGACAGATGATTACCACCAATAAGCTGATTTATGGATAAATAATAACACCGCATTTATGGCTGGTTCAACTTAAATGGGTAACACTGACAATTTCCATATTATAATAAAGTGAGATTTCTAAAAGTGGATCCTCTAACCCCCAATATTTTATTTGTATTCTAGAAAAGTAATGAAACACAATATTAACACGCTTAATAATTGATTTAATTATATTATGGGTAATTCTTTAGTTTGTTTATTGAATCTTAAGCTTAATGCTTCTTGTTGCCTGATCACCAATAAGATTGATGTGGTAAACTTAAAATGAACTTGGAAAAGGGATTTTAGGTTTCAGCCTTAGATTCAATAGCCCACGATCTCCCTTAAGGATAGATAACCCTTAATAGATTTCCTTACAGGATAGGAATTTACCTGTCAAACGGAGGGGTAGCCATAATTGGAACTTGAACTTAATGAATTCAGGTAACTTGGTTAATATAGGAATATGATTAATTGGGTTATACTGGGTATTTGCATCTGACCATCGGAAGAGGCTTTCGCATTTTTGTGTTCCAGGTTAGCAAATTGATTTATTACACATATATGAGAGAATCAATTTATCATTAGAATAATATTGTGTGGAATCACAACCCTAGATATTTGTGTCTTTTGTTATTTTCCTTAGTATTTTCTTTTGTGTATTTTATTTATTTATTTATTCAGCAAATCCACATTCAACGAACCAATCAAACAATCATTCCATTCTCCATTTAATTAGATACCTGAGAATAAATAGTATCAATAATTAATAACAATAGTAGGAATTAAGTCCTCATGGGATCAATATTTTTATACTACTTGAGTGATATGTGCGCTTGCGTTATACGTGTGTGATCACGTCGGTCAAGTTTTTGGCACCATTTCCGGGGACTTATTTTTCTTGAGTTATTAATTTTGAAGCTATCTAATTTACTTGTATCTAATTTTCTTTATTTTTATTTGTAATTTTCATTTCTTTCTTTTATTTTTCAGGTGGTTGAAAATGGATCTTAGTTGGGTGATAAAAGAATTACGAGTTTTACGAGGAGAAGATACACCCCAAATCAGGGAGCAGCAGTCCGGTTTTCTGAGGTTTGTTGTCCAGCCCAACATCTATCCCTGGATGTTAGAACCATTCAACACAACATATGCTCAACCATATCAGAAAGCAATAAGGAGATGTGAGATATGTGATGGTAATCACCCGAGCATTAATCACTACTACAATTCAGAGTGGCAGAATTATCAGAAACCTTCAAGCTACGAAGAACCAGCATAAATCAATGAACCTTATTCTCCATCTTATCCACCATCCATCTACGATCTTTATCAAGAACCAGAACCATCAGAGGAAGATCGGGTGATTGACATGCTTAAAGATTGGATCAAGAAATAAAATGAAAAGTTGGATGCAATAGCTGAAATATTTCAGAGTGAAATAGAAGACCAAGTATCAACCTTACAAAGAATAACAGATCAAGCGAGACAATTAACAGAAAACCTGAATTACATATCTCAAGGAGAAAATGACATTGATGAAGCCTTCGAGTACCAAGCATTTCACAATGACACTTTAATAAAGGAAGAGGCTGAGCAGTATCAAGAATATAAGGTATCAGTTCAGGAGCCCAAACCAGAAAAGTCTCAATTTGATTTTTATTAATCGGACTTTGACAAAGATCAAGAAGCAGAG
>SKCR01001096.1:0-28377 GCA_019454045.1 Zanthoxylum bungeanum | reverse complement strand
GTAGTATTGCATATTTTGATCCAGTATCGGATGTCACGTGCAAGGCTTGGGGCTGGAATTGTGTCTGCCCCGTACGAAGCACATATCGGATCTCTGGTAACTAGTCTCTATAATCGGATAAACATGACATAGTCATAATATACCGATAGTTGCAGCATATAAGAGCACCAGTTCCGTATCATACGTGATCATCATCTCCACTATGACTATAGTGATACATCCGTCTTGACATCACACCCAATACACTACGATTCTCAATATACCCAGAAGAGGCGTACACAGAACCTGTTAAAGCCCTGGACAACCAAAACCAAAGTATATTGATTGTCGCAAGTATTAGCGGTGCAAGTCTCAGGTTAAGACCAAATACACCTACCCTAATTCGGACTTCCATAGACACATAGTCATACTACCAATGGAATTCCGAGGGGTCTATCCAGAGCGAAGCTGTTTTCGTACCATCGGTAAACACAACCTCATATTACACTTGCATGAGTATCATATACCCAAATATATGAGAACTATGCTGTTATGCTCCCACAACGCGCACAAGTGTAATACTAGTCTTTAACGCATTATCGATGTCCAATCTCGATAATACTCTGACTAGGGATATTTAATGATTAAACCTTCGTGGATTGATACTGTCTCATATCATCTCAATCCGGAACTAATCATATGGACCTTTTATCATTTATACATCTTGGTAATCTAATTACAAATGATAAAGGGGCAATTTCCTTTGTCACATTGTTAATTTGTACAACAACATCATGATCTATACAAATAGTGATGCTATGGGCCATAATTGTCCAACAAAGTGGGAGATTGTTGGACAATTATGACCCATAGCGTCACTATTTGTAAAAGACATTGTGGTTTTTGTACAAATTAACTGCGTGGCAATGGAAATTGATATTTTATCATTTTTTTAATTTGATTACTTTAATATATAAATGATAAAAGTCTTTATGATTAGTTCCGGATTAATAAGATATGAGACGATATCAATCTACAAAGGTTTAATCATTAAATATCCCTAGTTGTAGTATTATCGAGACTGGACATCGATAATGCGGAATAAACTAGTATTGCACTTGTGCGCGTTGTGGGAGTATAACAGCATAGTTATCATATATTTAAGTATTGAATAGTTATGCAAGTGTGATAGGAGGTTGTGTTTATAGATGGTACGAGAACAGCTTCGCTCTGGATAGACCCCGCAGAATCCTATTGGTAGTATGACTATGTGTCTATGGGAATCCGCATCATGGTAGGTGTATTTGGTCTTAACCTGAGACTTGCACCGCTAATACTTGCGACAATCAATATACTTTGGTTTTGGTCGTCCAGGGCTTTAACAGGTTTTGTGTACGCCTCTTCTGGGTATATTGAGAATCGTAGTGTATTGGGTGTGATGTTAAGACGGAAGTATCACTCCAGTCATAGTGGAGATGATGATCACATAGGATACGAAACTTGTGCTCTTATATGCTGCAACTATCGGGATATTATGACTAGGTAATGTTTACCCGATTATAGAGACTAGTTACCAGAGATCCGATATGTGCTTCGTATGGGGCAGACATAATTCCAGCCCCAGGCCTTGCACGTGACATCCGATACTGGATCGAAATACGCAATACTACGTATACTACGCCAGACAAAGATTATATATTCCTTAAATAATATTTTTGGAGAATCGGGTAGGCATGACGCTTTGTTAGAAGCCAACCATGTCTTGTAAATCGGTAAGAATCTGGTACCGGGTACGCACGTGTTTGGATAGTCTGACAACCGGATTTACTGCCAACATATCCAGGGATCTCATGGGTCGCTTCTCGAAGATTCACCGATGACGTATGGCTCGAACATAATTAATCGAAGATTAATTAAAAGAGAGAGAAAATTAATCTAGGATTAATTGCGGAAAGAATTTATCTGGGATAAAATTCAATTAGAAGAGAGAGAACTATTAATTTGGAATTAATCGATAAATTAATATATTCGATATATTAAATGAAATTAGATTTCATAACTGAATTAAAATTGGATTTTAATTCGGGCGAACGAATTAATTTGGAATTAATTCGTGAGCGACTTTAATAATATTTTTGCGAGGCATTATGATTTAATTAAATTTGATTTAATTAAGTCGCAACGGAAAATTCCTTAATTCAGAATTAACGAACCCGAGCCCGAGATGTGTTTGCGGGCCCACTCGGATTTTGAATTCAAGTGGGGCCCACAAGTCACATCACAAGTCACATCACTTGTCATTCTCATCACTTTTTGGTGATGGAATTTGGTGAGTTGGTGATGACTTATTTTACACTCAACTTGAAAAATAAGTGACCTTTTACCAAATGTGGATTTGGTATATTAATTTTGATTTTTGGAAAATCAATAAACATTTCACAAAATATCACTCATATTTTCTTCTCTCTCATTCACGGCAAAAGTGAAGAATTTCCTCTCCCATTTTTCTTGGTTTGGCCGAGAACATCAAGAACCAATTGGAAGTTTTGTTGCAAAATTTTCCAAGAGCTAACACTTAAAAGAATCATACAAAGGTGATAGGGAAACCTTTCCTAAGAGTTTGGAATCCATTCTTCAAAGCTTGGAGCTTGACACTCAACATTGGAGGAGCTTGGAGAAACTTCAAAGAAGAAAAATTTTGAACTCTACACATCCTATAACCGATCAAAGTGAGTATATTTCCGCTATACTCCATTTCGTATTCACATGATTTTATGCTTGAAACGATCTTGGTTTGTTCATTAGAACCCAACAATGGTATCATGAGCCTATTTGAGCATGAAATTGAATTAGGGTTCTTAATCTAAAATTTGGGTATTTTTGATTTGAGCATGATTTGATCAAATTGTTTGTTTGAGTATGCTTAGATAATGTTAACTTAGAGTTATGCATGATCAATTTTGTGAAAAATTAATTGGATTAATTTTCCCCAAATACATAGGCTTGGCCGAATTCATTAGAACCCTAGGTCATGGTGATTTTTTGTTTTTTAAACCATTGGATGTGTTAAAATGTTTGGATATATTAGTTTGTGATTTAATTGGATTGAAATCAAAATTGATATAAAAATCCACTATTGCCGTGACCTATTGAGCATGTAAACAAGTTGATTTTGTTTCAATAATGTTGGACATGTATTGATAATGTTAAAGCATGATTAATTATGTAAATTGGTATTTTGGAAATGTTAATTAAATAATTAATTATGGTTATACACTTTAATTAATTAAATTGTGAAATTTGGAATATTAGAATTTAATTAATTAGGCTTAATTTGGAATTGGGCTAAAATTGTTTTATTTGGGCCTAATGGGTTTGGTTGGGCCAAGTTGGTTTAGGACAATTGGATTGGATCCAAATTGGGCCTAAAACCATTCCATTAAGTCCAAATATAATAAATGGGCCTTTAAATAATTAATTGGGCCTAATGTGCCAAAATTAATTTTGTGGCAAATGGTGATTCCTTATTGGGTTTTGGTTGCCAAAGTCCATGCATTAATAAATTAATTGAAAGCCCATTGGACTTTAATTAAATTGACATTGGATGTTAATTGGGCTTTGAGACCCATTAAGATTAGATTTAGAATCTAAGTCATATAGGCACATTAATAAAGTGTAATTATTTAATTTGGAATTAAATAAATAATTAGTATTGAATACAAAATAAATTGGATTTAAAATTGTAGTTCGATATAATTCAAGAATACGCACTGGAGTACTTATTCTTAAACGAGTTGGACTCGCGCAAATCAAATCGTTGGTTGAACATTGGATGATCATTTAATTCAAAGATTAATTAATTGGATTAGATTGATTGAATAACATGCTTTGTGTGAATACATGGATGTGTTGTATGAATAATGTATATCGGATGGATATTAGATGGATGAGGGCAATTTTGGAAATTGTTGTAATAAATTTTGAATTTATTAAATTGGACTTGCGTGTCTAACCTTTATCTCTCAATTCTTTGTAATTCTCTTCTCACCAATTCCCCTCAATGTAATGAGGTTTCTTTATTGTATTATGTAATTGGGTAGAAGTTAGAATAGTGCTAGCCGGGGAGATGAAATAGAGTGATTTGTTCTAGGAACAATTTGTGAGATATCCATCCGCATATCATTATTAATTTATTTATCGCGCCTTATTATGCTTTTAGAATGCATGTTTAAGGGTGTATGATGAGACCTAATCAAAGATAATTAATTTGTTGCCAATTACGCGAAAAAACCCTCAACAAATATTAAGCGTTTTCCTTCCATTGAGTGATTCATTCTCAAGGTCCAAGATTGGCATTGATTTGTTGGCCAAAGTCAAGACTTTTGTCCATTGAGTGGACAAATTGTAGTTTGTCTATAAAAATCTCATTTCTTTTCTGAAAATTCTGTTTTCCTTTTGAAAACTCTTTCTTGTACTTTTCTCTAAAACCGTTTTCTAAACTCTTCTTTGAAAACTGAAAACTGAAAACTGAAAACTGGAATTCTTTTCTGAAAACTCTCTGAAAATCAGTGTACGGGCATCTTGTACCATAGTATCCAACTGGTCTTTAGGGGCGTTACATATCGCCGTCCCCCCGAATACACCTAACTGGTGCCTTGGGGCGTCCCCCAGGTCACCGCATCTCCGCCCGTAGGCGCATCTCCGCCATGAATGTACCATCTGAGCGCTTAGGATCTATGGGCGGTACGTATCGCTGACCCCCTAGTCCCGAAATCTCCCCCGAAGGCGCATCTCAGCCCGAAGGCACTTTCCGCCCATGCTTATGCATTCTCAGATATGCATATTCTCAAATATATTCTTATGTATCCATGTACTATTTATCCTTATGCAATTATACATCATTGCTTTCAACACACATGATCCAACACAATCATCTCAACATTCTTATATGATCATAATGTCATTAAACATCACAACACATTCATGGATAATTCTCAAGTCACAACACATACCTGTAGTCCGTGCATACCATGCATTGCCAAGCGTTTCCATACATCAACAATATAGTATAATTCATACGCATACATATTTCATACCGGCATTGAATTACAATCATCAAGCCATTATCAAATCATGCAAATCATTCCCACAAACATATATCAAACTTGATCAAACCATAAAACAGAACTTACTAATTTTTGCCATGTTTTCCAGCAGTGTTACTATCTGAACATGTCTCGGTTTCTTCATCATTTCAGGAGCAATTTAGATCCAATTGAAAAATTATTTTACAGGCATTTATTTAACACATAAATAAATAAAAATCATACTTACCACTTAGCCTAATTCAGCTCCTAAGGTCCTTATATTAATTGATTTACAGAGAACTGTATGCATAAATTCCAACCAGAACCAGCCCCAATCATTACCCCATAAATTTTCCAATACACAATATTTCACAAAACCATTTTCCAGGAATTTATATAAGACATAAAGCAACAAGTTTCATGCTTTACACTTTTGCTAATTCCTCTTCTAAGGCCACGAAAATCAGAGTACAAACCAAACCTACTGTTTTAACAAAACTATCCAATTTACTACTTTTGCATTTTCCATTCCAATCAAACCAAACATATACTAATTTATTCCAAACACATCAATCATCCTTATTATTCATCAATAAATCAATAAAATACATCACCATTTTATCTTCATAAGTTTCAACCATAAACTTGATTTTCAAGTCTGTAAAATTTCAATCCATTTTCAATATCGCTCATAATCATTCATCACTACACTCACCAATCATCATTAATCCATAACCAATCTCAACAAAATTATCAACATTATATCATCATCATTTTCATCCCTAAGCAAGATTTGGGGGAATTTTATGAACTCAACAGAATTGAAGTTAGAAACATGCCTATATATCACAAAACATACAAATATTCAACTTCTTTCACTCAATCATATCACTTTCACAAATCTCTTCCTAGGGTCCTTTCAATTTCGAATTTGGGGGAGAGTATATAATGCCTCAAATCTGAAAATTAAAGGAAGAGCAAGACTTAGATGACTTACCTGCTTGATTGAACACTTGATTCCTTCCATTTTGCATGAGAAATTGATGGAAACATGAAGAAAATATGAAGATGGCGTGAAAGAGAGAAGCAAATTCGAAATTCGGGGCTGGATGAGAGAGAATGAGTGAATAGTGTCTTATTTATACTTGGGGACAGATTTTTGCTTTGTTGGTGAGTGGCTTTTGTTGTGCCAAGTGTCACATTCTTAGTTGTTCTCGGATTTGTGTAGTGACAGCCACTTTGCACACATTTTTGACCTATTTATGTTCAACTTTTGGGAAAATTTTCAACACAAAGTTTTTGCGTCTATTTGTTCCCTTCAAAACGGTATATTATTCGTCAAAATCAGAGTTAAAACGAAAAAGTTATGGCTATTTTACTAACAGCTATACAAAACGGACAACTTAACGGAAAAATGTCAAAACTTGAAAATTTAGCCCGAGTCTCCGATCGAGATTTCTAAGGTATAAAATTTATTTATATGCTATTTCATAAATACTAACATGTCTCGCACAATTTTTTATTGTGCCAGACATGTTACGGATGATCGGGATATTACACTATTACCTAAATGCTATCATATACCTAAAACTGAGTAGCCTTTAGAAATGTAATCCTTAGTCCTTGGGTCGTGGGTAATCGGCTACTAAATTTATGAGAAATCTATAGAACTATGCCCCTTACTCTTCAACCTAGAGTTACTTTGATTAATTCCATATATAAAGAATGTACCATGAAGTCTTGATCTAGCTAAGGAAACGTAATCCACCCTGTTTCCTTTCCAACCCTTGGAAATCCTCACAATGACATAATAAATACAGAATTAGGCTTGTCTTTTACTAAAGCTATTTATTGCTCAATTTATAGCTTCCCATCATCAACCTGTTAGTGTTCCTAGAACATGCCACGGGATCTTTAAGTGTGATTCGTGTGTGAATTAATCAAAGAAAGTTGCGGAAAAACTCACCTTGATCGGTTTTAGGATTTCAAAATTTCCTTTGGATGTAGAAGCTTGGAGCTTGAAATCGAGTTCCAAACTCTCGAGTTTCAAAAAAAAATTACCGAAAATTCTTTTTCAAAAATGTATATACTTTCCAAAGCCAAAGTCAAAGTGTGTTGTATAAGTTATCTTTAAAAGCTTCCAACCACTTCCATCACTCAAGTGACTTGTTGATGTAAGTTGGTGGGTCCCACACTTACATTTAAAATTCAAGTTGGGTTGCTCACACACTTCGGGCTCGGGTTCGTTTAATCCAATTAAACGAATTTTACGTCGCGACGTAATTAAATCTAATTTAACTAAATTATAATTCCCATCAAAATTATTACGGAAGTCGCTTACGAATTAATTCTAAATTAATTTGTTCGCTTGAATTAAAATCAAATTTTAATTCCGCGTTGAAATCCGATTTCAATTAATATATCCAATATATTATTTTAGCCCAAATAAATGAATTAAATAGAAAATTCCAATTTAACTATTAAATTTATTTTGCCGATTAATTCCAAATTAATCGTGCTATCTCTACTAGTCGAATTAATCCCAGATAGATTATTCTTGACGTAATTAATCATAGATTAATTTTCTCTCTGTTAATTAATCCTAGATTGATTCTTGCTGTAATTAATCCCAGATTAATTTTCTCTTTCATAATTAATCCTAGATTAATTATATTCGAGTCAAATCTCATCGGTGAATCTTTAGGAAGCGACCTAAGAGATCCCTGGATATGTTGGCAGTAAATCCAGTTATCGGACTATTCGAACACGTGCATACCCCGAACCATTTTCTTATCGATTTACAAGACATGGTTGGCTTCTAGCAAAGCATCGTGCCTACCCAATTCTCCAGAAATATTCACAAAGAATATACAACCTTTATCAGGCGTAGAATACAGTGTATTGCGTATTACGATCCAGTATCAGATGTCACATGCTATGCCTGGGGCTGGAATTGTGTCTGCCCCGTACGAAGCATATATCAGATCACTAGCAACTAGTCTCTTTAATAGAATAATCATGACCTAGTCATACTATCCCGATAGCTGCAACATTTAAGAGTACTAGCTCTGTATCCTACGTGATCATCATCTCCATATGACTGAAGTGATACTTCCATCTTGACATCACACCCAATACACTATGATTCTCAGTATACCCAGAAGAGGCGTGTTGGACAATTCTGACCAATAGCGTCACTATTTGTAAAAGACATTGTGGTTTTTTTACAAATTAACTATGTGACAATGTAAATTGCATTTTATCATTTTTTGTAATTAGATTACTTATATATATATATGATAAAAGTCCTTATGATTAGTTTCAGATTATAAGATATGAGACAATATCAATCCACAAAGGTTTAATCATTAAATATCCCTATTCGTAGTATTATCAAGACTCGACATCGATAATGCAGAATAGACTAGTATTGCACTTGTGCGTGTTATGGAAGCGTAACAATAGACTAGTATTGCACTTGTGCGTGTTATGGAAGCGTAACAACATAGTTCTCATATATTTAAGTATTTGATACTTATGCAAGTGTGATACGAGGTTGTGTTTACCGATGGTACGGAAACAGCTTCGCTCTGGATAAACCCCGTGGAGTCCCATTGGTAGTATGACCATGTGTCTATGGGAATCCGCTTCAAGGTAGGTGTATTTGGTCTTAACCTGAGACTTGCATCGCTAGTACTTGCGACAATCAATACGCTTTGGTTTTGGTTGTCCGGGAATTTAACAGGTTCTGTGTACGCCTCTTCTGGGTTTATTGAGAATCGTAGTGTATTGGGTGTGATGTCAAGACGGAAGTATCACTTCAGTCATATGGAGATGATGATCACGCAGGGATACAGAACCGATTCTCTATTATGTTGCAACTATCGGGATAATATGACAAGGTCATGATTATCCGATTATAGAGACCAGTTGCTTGTGATCCGATATATGCTTCGTACGGGGCAGACACTATTCCAGTCCCAGGCCTTGCATGTGACATCAGATACTGGATCGCAATACGCAATATTACGTATACTACGCTTGACATGTTGAGTTTCAATCAAGTCCCAAGATCATAAATCATGCATAAAAACGAGTAGAATACAACAAAATGAGGTGCGGAAAAACTCACATGGATCGGTAGAGATACATCAAAGATGGACCAAATTCGCACTTCATGTTTCTGCCTCCATCAAGCTCGGTTTGGGCCTTCTTGAACTGCAGTGGACTGCACGGTGGGGGCGTTGTGTTTGATGCTCCAAAAATCGGCCATGAAAGACTCCATTGAAGCCCCAAGCTTCAAGCTTTCCAAGCTCACAAATTCGTTTCCCTATCACCATAATATAACCCATGTGTGTGCTAGCACTACTCTTCTTCATTTGCTTCTCAAAATTTCGGTCAAACCAGAAAAATTTTTGGAGAAGAAATCAGCTCCAAGCCGAAAGTGGAAGAAGGAGAGAAAAGAGAGGGAGAGGAAGAGATGCGTAAAAGGTGAGAGAAAAAGTAAAAAGAAAATAAAATGTAATAGGTTTTTATATTTTTCAAAATTAAAACCATTTACCATATATTTACTTTTCTTTAAATGCTAAAGTCAAAAAGCAAAAAGCAAAAGTTGCTTTTTCAACTTCTACATCAATCACTCAAATCAAGTGACAACATGTCATATCACTCAAAGTGACATTTGATTCGACGCTTGATGTGACTAGCGATTTGACGCACGATTTGACTTGCGTGCCGCACTCGAATTCGAAATGCGAATGCGCTCGCAAATAATCCCGGGCTCGGGTTCGCTAATTCCAAAATAACGAATTTTCCGTTGCGTCATAATTAAATGATTACGCCTAGCGATATCACTATTTACGTCGCTAACGAATTAATTCTAAATTAATTCGTTCGCCCGAATTAAAATCTAATTTTAATTCCGCGTCGAAATCCAATTTCTTATAATATATCGAATATATTATTTTATCGATTAATTCCAAATTAATCGTTCTCTCTCTTTAACGATATTTATCCGAGATAAAATATCTCCGCAATTAATCCCAGATTAATTCTCTCTCTTCTAATTAATCCCAGATTAATTAAAGTGCGAGTCATACGTCATCGGTGAAACTTCAGGAAGCGACCCATGAGATCTCCGGATATGTTGGTAGTAAATACGGGTCGTCGGACTATCCGAACACGTAAGTACCTCGTACTACGTTTGTACCGATTTACAAGACAAGGTTGGCTTCTAGCAAAGCGCCATGCCTCCCCAATTCTCCAGAAATATTCTTACAGGAATATATATAGACCTGTATCAAGCGTAGTATACCGTAGTATTGTGTATATCGGCCCAGTATCGGATAGTCACGTGCTAGGCTGGGGCTGGATTTGTGTCTGCCCCGTATGAAGCACATGTCGGATGTCTGGTAACTAGTCTCTATAATCGGATATACATGACCTTGTCATAATATCCCGATGGCCCGCCAACACTTAAGAGCACTAATACCGTATCATGCGTGACATCATCTCCAATATGACTGAAGTGATACTTCCGTCTTGACATCACACCCCAATACACTACGACTCTCTGATAAACCCAGAAGTGGTGTACGCAGAACCGGTTAAAGCCCTGTACCACCAAGACCCAAGTATATCGATTATCGTAAGTATTAGCGATGTAAGTCTCAGGTTAAGACCATATACACCTACCATGATTTCGGCCTCCCATAGACACATAGTCATAATACCAATGGGATTCCGAGGGGTCTATCCAGAGCGAAGCTGTTTCCCGTACCATCGGTGAAACACAACCTCCTATCGCACTTGCATAAGTATCCAATACTTAAATATATGAGAACTATGCCGTCGTGCCCTCACAACGCGCACAAGTGCAATACTAGCCTATTCCGCATTATCGATGTCCTGTCTCGATAATACTCCGGCTAGGGATATTAATGATTAATCCTTCGTGGATGATATTGTCTCATATCATCTCAATCCAGGAACTAATCATATGGACCTCTCTTCATTTATATATCTATGGTGATCTAATCACAAATGATGAGAGTGCAATTTCCTTGTCACATAGTTAATTTGCTACAACAACACAATGATATGTGCAAATAGTGACGCTATGGGTCATTTTGTCCAACAATCTCCCACTTGGCACATAGCCAGTCACTCGAGTGTCCCACACCCGAACTATGTACGGTTCGCTAAAATTGCTGAGGAAAGGTTTTCGTCAGCGGATTTGCGTAATTATCTTCTGACGCGATTTATACGATCATCACATCGCCACGAGGTATGATCCGAACGAATCAGATGAATATAGAAGTATATATATTTGGATCGTCGATGAGACTATTAATCTTTAGCCTGTGCTGACGCCTAGCTCAGCTGCTAAAAAGAACTATATCTAATCTAATTAGATTTATTTCGATCCAAATGGCTTCTATTGCTGCCTCAGCTGCAACAATAATCCGCATTTGTTGTTAATTTGGCAACAATTATCTTGCTCGGAATATTTCCAGCTTAACTTCCCATTATTCAAACTTTATAGTACCGCAGTATTTACCGGTTTGGAAACTTGCAGCAGTGATCCTAGTCACTTCAAGTTCTCCTACTCCATAATTTAAGACAACATTTTTAGTTCTCTAAGATACTAATAGATGTCATTAACTTCAATCCAATGACTATCACTTGGATTGTCCTGATTGTGACTCCATATGCTCAAAGCGTATATGGACACCATATCGAGTACATTTTAAATGTACAATATCCCAGAGTGTTAACAACTCCAAATCTATCCCAGTAGATCTTTATTCCTTGAATAAAGGGTGTTACTCCCCAGAATTCTACGGAGAATTTCTTATGAAAGCCAAGCTTTCACCGATTGCTTTATGGGAATTTCATTGTCAGTGCCCTCCCACTAACCTCCTTATATACGCAAGAATTATTTCATTTTGAGTCAAATCATAAACCATTATGATTATTTCAAACGTCAGTTCCAAGAACCTTATGCTTATTTCAATCCAAACATAGATCGAATAACCCGCAAACTGTTAGACATTATGTCTCATAGCGTCACTGTTTGTAAATGATATCATATTATTGTACAAAATTAACTATGTGATAATGAAATTGCCTTTTGCCGTTTTGTAATGTTATTTACTTTGATATATAAATGGCGAAAGTCCATATGATTAATACCGGATTGAGATGATATGAGACAGTATCAATCCATAAAGGTTTAATCATTAAATATCCCTAATCGGAGTATTATCGAGATCGGACATCGATAATGCGGAATAGACTAGTATTGCGCTTGTGCACGTTGTGAGGGCACAACGACATAGTTCTCATATATTTAAGTATTGGATACTTATGCAAGTGCGATAGGAGGTTGTGTTTTACCGATGGTACGGAAAAAAGCTTCTGGATATGCGACCCCCGCGGAATCCCATTGGTAGTATGTCTGCGTGTCTATGGGAGGCCGCATCAGGGTAGGTGTATATGGTCTTAACCTGAGACTTACATTGCTAGTACTTGCGACAATCGGTAAACTTTGGTTTTGGTGGTTGGGGACCTTAACCGGTTCTGTGTACACCTCTTCTGGTTTATCGAGAATCGTAGTGTACTGTATGTGATGTCAAGATGGAAGTATCACTTCAGACATATGGAGGTGATGATCACGCAGGACACAGAACTAGTACTCTATAAAAGGTTGCAACCGTCGGGACAATATGACCAGGTCAGGATTGTCCGATTTAAAGAGACTAGTTGCTTGATGTCCGATATATGTTTCGTACGGGGCAGACACATCTCCAGCCCCAGGCCTAGCATGTGATCATCCGATACTGGATCGATGTACGCAATACTACGGTATACTACGCTTGATATAGATCTTATATTCGTATAAGAATATTTCTGGAGAATTGGGTAGGCATGGCGCTTTGCTAGAAGCCAACCTTGTCTTGTGAATCGGTAAAGACGTAGTACGAGGTACGTACGTGTTCGGATTATCCGACGACCGTATTTACTGCCAACATATCCGGAGATCTCTTGGGTCGCTTCCTGAAGATTCACCTATGATATTTGATTCGGACTTAATTAATCTTGGATTAATTGCGGAGAAACTTTATCTTGGATAAAGTGCCTTATTTAGAGAGAGAACGATTAATTTGGAATTAATCGATAAAATTATTATATTCGATATAATAATCAAAATTCGATTTCGACGCGAAATTAAAATTAGATTTTAATTCGGGCATACGAGTTAATTTAGAATTAATTCGTTAGCGACGTAAATAATAATTTCGCCAGGCGCAATTATTTATTAAATTCGATTTAATTAACGTCGCAACGTAAGTTCGGTATTTCGGAAATATCGAACCCGAACGCGTGAGTGCACGTGGGCCCACTTTCATTTGGAAACGTGTGGGGCCCACATGACACATGTCATTATATGCATATTTAATGGTTAATGCATTGCATGGTGATAGTGTACAATACACTCAATGGTTATGCATGGAGTTTGAGTGTTTGACACTCTAAGCCATTGCATGATTTGTGTCATAAGTTTATTATTATTTAATAAATATTATGGCATAAATATAAATCGATTTTTGGTAACAAAATTAATTACACCACAACACAACCTTCTCTCTCAAATTGCCGAAAACTGCATCAGTTTTTGCTCTCCATTTCTTCAATTTTGTTGCAAGATTTGAAGAAGTTTTGCATTGAAAAATCACAACAAAGGCCAGCACCTTCAAGGGATCATAAAGAGGTGATAGGGAAACCATCAAAGAGCTTGGAATACACAAAGCTTGGAGCTTTCCACCTCTTGTCTTCCTTGGCCGAAAATCATCAACCTTGGAGCTTCCACTTTTGGTTTGATTTTCTTCATCACTAAAGCATTGTAAGTATGATTCCGCCATACTTCATATTTTAATATATATATTCATTGTTGTATTTCATATGCTTAATCTTTCATTGGGACATATTATAGAAACCAACAATGGTATCATTGAGCTAGGTTTAAGCATGAAATACTTTAGGTTAAAATTTGGGTAAAATTGATTGAAGCATGTTCTTGTGAAATTTGATGAATGAGTATGCTTACATGTATATAGAATGATGTTATATGGAATCAATTTTGAGAAAAATGCATTGGATGATTTTTCCCCAAAAATTAACCTTGGCCGAATGGGTATGTACATTGGATGTATTGGAATTTTTTGTGTTTAAGATCATTGGATGACTTAGAACGTATACGGGACGTAGATTAGTGATTCAATCGGATTGAAAAACAAATCGACACAAAAACTCACCTTGGCCGAATACACATAGACATGCAAATGGACTTGATTTTTGTTCAAATTAATGTTGGACATATGTATTGAACAATAGATGATTAATAAATTAAATGGGTATTTTTGAAATATTTGGTTTAATATATTAATCTTGGTTTTACACTTTAATTAATTGGACTTTAATGTTTGGAATATTAAAATTTAATTAATGGGCTTAATTGGTGAATTGGGCTTTTAATATTGTATTTGGGCATAATGGGCTTGGTTGGACCAAGTAGATTTGGGCCAAAAGGATTGGATCCAATTTGGGCCTAAATCACTCCATTAAGTCCAAATATAATATAATGGGCTTTAATAATTTAATTGGGCCTTATGGGCTGAAAATTGGTTTTATGGCATTTAAGGGTGATTCCTTATTTGGGCTTGGTAATTGGGTTTGACCCACATTGACCAAAGTCCAAGCCTTAATAAATCAATTGAAAGCCCATTTGACTTGAATTAAATTAAACATTGGATGTTAGTTGGGCTTTGAGACCCAATAGAATTAGATTTAGAATCTAAGTCTTTAAAGCACATTAAAAGTGTAAACATTTAATTTGGAATTAAATAATTGAATTAGTATTGAATACGAATTAAATTAGATTTAATAAGTAGTTCGATATAATTCGCGAATTCGTACCTTATGTACTTATTCTCAATCGAGTTGGACTCGCGCAAAATCAAACCGTTGTTTGAACATTGGATGATCACTTTAACAAAGAGACTAATTAATTGGATTAGATTGGTTGTAAAAGCATGTCTTGTTTGAATATATATGTATGTGATGAATGAATAGTGTATATCGGATGGATATTAGAAGGGAAAGGGTAATTTTAGAAATTATTGTAAATTTGGAATTTATAAATTGGACCTGCGTGTCCAGCCTTATCTCTTTATCTCTTTGTATTCTCTTCTCACCTAATTCCCCTCAATGTAAATGAGGTTTCTCTTATTGTATTATGTAATTGGGTAGTAGTAGAATAGTGCTAGCGGGGAGAGGAAAGGGAGGAGTGATTTGTTCTAGGAACAAGTTGTTTATATATCCATCCGCATATCACTATTAATTTACTTTACGCGCTTTATGATGTTTTAGAAGCATGCTTAAGGGTGTATGATGATGAGACCTAACAAAGATAAATAAATTGGTTGCCAATTACGCGAAAATCCCTCAATTTATATTAAGCAAATATCCTTCCATTGAATGATTCTTGTTCAAGATCCGAAGTTGGCATTGGTTTGTTTTTGACCAAAGTCAAGACCTTTGTCAATAAAGGATGTACTTGAATCATGAGAGTTTTGTTGCATATCGGTGTCTTGTCCAAATCGTGATTTTTATTGGCCAAAGTCAATATCACTTTTTGTCCAATGACATTGATTACGAAACTTTCCTCGTCAATGGGTCCCGCTTAACTGGAATCATTAGGTTTGTTTTTGGCCAAAGCCAAGGCCTAGATGATTCGGAGGATAGGGTTAGGAAAATGTAATGGATACATTGACATTTTACATATGTTTCGGACTTGGATGTCCACCTAACCGGATCTATGAATTGGATGAGATCCAATTGATCATAGAGATCTACCTAAGTTAAATAGCATACAGCTTTTATTGGCCAAAGTCAAGGTTGTGTGTTATTTAACGGGATCCTAGCCCACTAGGAAATTGGATTTCCCGAGTACTCAATAGAGGGTTAGAGACTTGAAGAAAATAGTGGGAGGCTAGTATTGAATTTACAATTTCGTTCAGATACTTAGCCTTACGCGTCTTTCAAAATTATTTCGTCAATATTTTAATAATTAGTTGGACTAATATATTGTTATTTTACTTGTAACAGTTTGACTGTACCCATAACATCGTTGACTTTATAGTTGGACTATAGTTGTCAAGATGACTGGCAAAGGTAATATCCGCGACATAATCATGGGCGATAATGTCTTCAAAGGGACAAACTTTGCCTACTGGGAAATGAACCTCAAGATAGTGCTTGGGGCTGAGAGGGTGCTCTATACTATTCAGAGACCTCTCCCGCCTAAACCAACTGAGCCACTGGAGCTAGAGTTATGGAAGACTCATAGTGACGATTGTGACCAAGCTCAGTCAGTTATGCTAGCTGCAATGACCCAGCATTTCAGACGCCAGAACAGGGACTTGGATCCCTATAACATGATGGCAAGATTGCGTGATCTCCACCGCACCAATAAGCGGATGAAGAGGTACGAGCTAGTATAAGAAACTCTTCCGCTCCCGGATGACAGACGGCGCATCAATTGAGGCCCACGGGACTCAAATGATCGCTGACATAGATGAGTTAGCCAAGATGGGCATTGTCTTGGAGGCAGAGCTGACGATTGATATGGTATTACAATCGCTACCCGATACTTGGAAACAAATCATCATCAACTATAAGTTGATGGACACTGACGACACTCTTGGAGAGTTGTTGTCCGTGTTGAAGGAGTCCGAAAAGGAACTCCTAAAGGGGAGCAAGCGCGAGGCGCATTATGCATCGACCTCTCATGCGCCAAGGGCTGGGCCCAAGGCAATTGGAGGTGCGGGGAAGAAGAAGTTCAAGAACAAGGGCAAAGGCAAGTTGACAGTGGCTTCTAGGAAGCCAAAGGACAAATCTCGTGACATCTACCTCAACTGCGGCAAGAGGGGTCACTGGAAACGTGACTGCCGAATGGGCAATGGGCAGAGGGAGGATATCAAGGATAGCAAGGCTATCGCCTCTGGTATGTTTGTTATTGAGATAAATATGAATACTTCTAGTTTTAAAAATTGGATTTTTGATTCTGGTTGTGGTGCTCATATTTGTACTGATGTGCAGGACCTGCAGGATAGCAGGCTGCTGGCGTCGGGGGAGATGGATCTACGGGTCGGAAACGGAACACCTGTTGCTGTTTTGGCCGTAGGGACTTTTGTTTTAGAACTGCCCTCAGGGCATGTACTTAAACTTTTGAACTGTTATTTTGTACCTAGTTTAACTAGGAATATTATATCTGTATCCTTGTTAACCCAGCAGGGTTACACTTTTGTATTTAGAAACACTGGGTGTTATTTATATAAAATGATGCAGAAATTTGCACAGCTGTTGCAAATAACGGTCTTTATATTTTGAATATAAATGAATCTCCTAAAATGACAAACAAAAGGCTCAAAAGGAGTATTCTAAAAGATGAAGCTTATATGTGGCATTGTCGTCTAGGACACATCAACAAGACTCGCATATCCACACTTTCGAAGAGTGGGTACTTGGACGAATTTGATCCCAATTCATATGACGTCTGCGAATCTTGTCTTTTAGGCAAAATGCCTAAATCACCTTTTAGCGGTAAAGGTGAACGTGCCACAGAACTGTTGGCTCTCGTTCATACTGATGTATGCGGGCCCATGTCTAGCCAGGCTAGAGGTGGATTTCACTACTTCGTAACCTTTACAGATGATGCATCTCGTTACGGTTATGTGTATCTTATGAGACACAAGTCGGAAACTTTTGAGAAATTCAAAGAGTTTCGACACGAAGTGGAGAAACAAACAGGGAAGAGTATTAAGACATTACGGTCAGACCGTGGTGGCGAATACTTAAGTTATGAGTTTCAAGATTACTTGAAAGAATATGGTATTCTTTCACAGTGGACTCCTCCTGGAACACCGCAATTAAACGGTGTGTCCGAAAGGAGAAACCGCACCTTCTTGGACATGGTAAGGTCAATGATGAGTCGCACTGAGCTACCAATATCCTTCTGGGGATACGCATTAAACAGTGCTATACTTATTTTGAATAAGGTACCGTCGAAGTCTGTTGAACAGACTCCATATGAGATATGGACAGGAAGGAAACCAGGTTTCTCTTTCCTGAAGATTTGGGGATGCTGGGCATATGTTAAACGTTTGGAAGGTACCAAACTTGAACCCAAATCTGATAAATGCCTTTTCGTAGGATATCCTAGGGAAACCAAATGATATTACTTCTATCACCCACAAGAGAACAAAGTATTTGTTGCTCTACAAGCATTTTTCCTTGAGAAGGATTTTATAAATGCAGTGGTAAGTGGGAGGAAAGTAGAACTCGATGAAGATCGTAGTGATACTGTTCCTGGCAATGAATCAACGATGGAACAAGAACAGACCATCCGGGATGAGTCTGTACCACAAACTTCACATACACAAGGACCGCGTAGGTCGGAGAGAGTCAGAACAGTACCTGAGAGGTATGGGTTCCTGATCTCACCTCATGTAGATATTAATCTTATTGAGGATAATGAGCCGGCTACGTATGAGGAAGCGATACAAAATATCGATTCCGCTTTATGGCAAGAAGCCATGAAGTCCGAGATGGATTCCATGTACGCCAACCAAGTTTGGACACTGGTTGATGCACCAGAAGGCGTAAAGCCTATTGGATGCAGATGGATCTTCAAGAAGAAGACCGACATGGATGGCAACGTACAAACGTACAAAGCTAGGCTTGTAGCGAAGGGGTATCGTCAACAATATGGCATTGATTATGACGAAACATTCTCACCCGTTGCCATGATTAAATCCATTCGGATAATGCTTGCAATAGCTGCATATTTCGACTTCGAGATATGGCAGATGGACGTTAAGACCGCTTTCCTTAACGGAAACCTTTTGGAGGATGTTTATATGCAACAGCCTGACGGTTTTATCGTACCAAGACTTGCAAACAAAGTTTGTAAGTTAAATCGATCCATTTATGGATTGAAGCAAGCATCACGGTCATGGAATCAGCGTTTTGATGAGATCATAAAAGAATATGATTTCGTGCAAAACGCAGATGACCCTTGTGTATACAAGAAGGTTAGTGGGAGAGCACTTACTTTTATTGTCCTTTATGTCGACGACGTATGTGCTTTAGGCAATGACATTCCCATGCTAACGTCGGTGAAAGCTTGGCTTTCATTAAAATTCTCCATGAAAGATCTAGGAGAAGCAGCCTTTATTCTTGGAATAAAGATCTACCGGGATAGATCTAGAAAGCTGCTTGGACTCTCCCAGAGTACATACATTGATAAAGTGTTGAAGTGATTCAACATGGAACAATCCAAGAGGGGATTGGTTCCAATGGTACGTGGTACCTCTCTGTCTAAGGACATGTGTCCTAAGACTCAGGAAGAGAGAGACAACATGAGTCGGATACCGTTCGCCTCGGCAGTCGGATCGATCATGTATGCCATGATATGTACACGATGATGTCTCATATGCTTTGAGCATGTGCAGTCGCTATCAGGCCGATCCAGGTGAAGGTCACTGGATAGCAGTTAAGAATATCCTTAAGTATCTTAAACGAACTAAGGATGCTTTCTTAATTTATGGAGGTGGAGAACTTGCGGTATCTGGGTATACCGATGCAAGTTTCCAAACCGACAAGGATGACTACAAGTCGCAATCCGGGTACATTTTTTGTTTGAATAACGGAGCAGTGAGCTGGAAATCTTCCAAGCAAGATACTGTTGCCGATTCAACAATAGAAGCGGAGTACATCGCTGCATCTGAAGCAGCAAAGGAGGCAGTTTGAATCCGAAAGTTCTTAATCGGATTAGGAGTAGTTCCGTTAGCAGCTGAGCCCGTTCCATTGTATTGTGACAATAACGGGGCTATAGCGCAGGCTAAGGAACCAAGGTCTCATCAACGGTCCAAGCATGTTCTTCGACGTTACCATCTGATTCGGGAGATTATACATCGTGGCGATGTAAAAGTCGAGAAGGTCACATCAGATGACAACATTGCAGATCCGCTGACGAAGGCTGTTCTTCAGCAAGTTTTTGAACGACACATACATAGTTCGGGCATTAGATGCTTGAGTGACTGGCTATAGGCCAAGTGGGAGATTGTTAGACATTATGTCCCATAGCGTCACTGTTTGTAAATGATATCGTATTATTGTACAAAATTAACTATGTGATGATGAAATTGCCTTTTGCCGTTTTGTAATGTTATTTACTTTGATATATAAATGGCGAAAGTCCATATGATTAATACCGGATTGAGATGATATGAGACAGTATCAATCCATAAAGGTTTAATCATTAAATATCCCTAGTCGGAGTATTATCGAGATCAGACATCGATAATGCGGAAAAGACTAGTATTGCGCTTATGCACGTTGTGAGGGCACAACGGCATAGTTCTCATATATTTAAGTATTGGATACTTATGCAAGTGCTGTTGGTTTTCTATAAGGTCCCAAGATCATATCAAGACATGAAATATTGTGTGAACACACCAACGGAGGTAGCGGAATACTCACATTGATCGGTTGAGTAGATTTGGAGACGATTCAAGCCCAAAAACGCACTGCCATGTAAGCCTACTGCATGCAGTCCACTGCCTACAAAAACAGAAAATTGAGTGAAGAAACGGAGCTCCAATCTTTGTCGGATGGATCCCGTCTCATGGGGGAACCTCCCTACCACCTTCGCAAGACTTGTAAGTGTGCTAGCACTTGATTTCTCACCATGAGAAACCACTCTTGCTTCCCTTTAGCTCACGCCCAAACTGGTTCCAAACCAGTGAACACTTGCTCAAATGGGCGTGAGAGAGGAGAGAAATTTGAGAGAGAAGAAGTTGTGTTATGTTAATTAAAATGATTTACCAAAAATCAATTTATATTTATGCCATAATTTATTAAATTAATAATAAATTTATGACACAACACATGCAATGGCTTAGAGTGTCAAACACTCAATTTCCATGCAATAACATTGAGTGCATTGTACACTATCTACATGCAAAGCATTAGAATGACATGTGTCATGTGGGCCCCACACGTTTCCAAATGAAAGTGGGCCCACGTGCACTCACGCGTTCGGGTTCGATATTTCCAAAATAACGAGCTTACGTCGCGACGTTAATTCAATCGAATTTAAATAAATAATTGCGCCTGGCGAAATTATTATTTACGTCGCTAACGAATTAATTCTAAATTAACTCGTTTGCCCGAATTAAAATCTAATTTTAATTCCGCGTCGAAATCTAATTTCATTTAATATATCGAATATATAATTCATCGATTAATTCCAAATTAATCGTTCTCTCTCTTTAGACGACATTTTATCCCGGATAAAATATCTCCGTTATTAATCCAAGATTAATTTTCTCTCTCTTCTATATAATCCCAGATTATTCAAGAGTGCGAGTTGTGCGTCGTCGGTGGATTATCGGGAAGCGACCCATGAGATCCCCGGATAATCTGGCAGTAAATACGGTCGTCGGAGTATCCGAATCACGTACGTACCAAGTACTACGTTCTACCGATTTACGAGACAAGGTCGACTCCTAGCAAAGCACCAAGTCTTCCCAAGTTCTCCGGACATATTCATCAAAGAATATCTAGATCTGTATCAAGCGTAGTATACAATTGTATTGTGCATATCGGTCCAGTATCGGATAGTCACGTGCTAGGCCTGGGGCTGGATATGTGTCTGCCCCGTACGAAGCACATGTCGGATGTCTGGTAACTAGTCTCTATAATCGGATATACATGACCTTGTCATAATATCCCGATGGCCGCGCATCACTTAAGAGCACTAATACCGTATCCTGCGTGACATCATCTCCAATATGACTGAAGTGATACTTCCGTCTTGACATCACACCCAATACTCTACGACTCTCTGATAAACCCAGAAGTGGTGTACTAAGAACCCGTTTAAAGTCCCCTACCACCAAGACCAAAGTTTATCGATTATCGTAAGTATTAGCGATGTAAGTCTCAGGTTAAGACCATACACACCTACCTTGATTTCGGCCTCCCATAGACACATAGTCATAATACCAATGGGATTCCGAGGGGTCTATCCAGAGCGAAGCTGTTTCCCGTACCCGGTGAAACACGACCTCCTATCGCACTTGCATAAGTATCCAATACTTATATATATGAGAACTATGCCGTTGTGCCCTCACAAACGCGCACAAGTGCAATACTAGCCTATTCCGCATTATCGATGTCCAGTCTCGATAATACTACGGCTAGGGATATTTAATGATTAAACCTTCGGGGACTGATACTGTCTCATATCATTCTCAGTCCAGGTACTAATCATAGGGACCTCTCTTCATTTATATATCTATGGTGATCTGATCACAAATGATGAGAGTGCAATTTCTTGTCACATAGTTAATTTGCTACAACAACACAATGATCTGTGCAAATAGTGACGCTATGGGTCATAATGTCCAACAATCTCCCACTTGGCACGTAGCGAGTCACTCAAGTGTCCTACACCTGAACTATGTACGGTTCGCTCAAATTGCTGAGGAAAGGTTTTCGTCAGCGGATTTGTTCGATTATCGTTGACGCGATTTATACGATCATCACATCGCCACGATGTATGATCCGAACGAATCAGATGATGTAGAAGTATATATCTGGATCGTCGATGAGACCTTTAATTCCTTAGCCTGTGCTGACGCCTAGCTCAGCTGCTAACAGAACTATATCTAATCTAATTAGATTTACTTTCGACCCAAAAGACTTCTATTGCTGCCTCAGCTGCAGCAATAATCCGCATTTGTTGTTTATTCGGCAACAGTTATCTTGCTTGGAAGATTTCCAGCTTACTGTCCCATTATTCAAACTTTATAGTACCACAGTATTTAATCGTTTGGAAACTTGCAGTGGTGATCCCAGTCACTTCAAGTTCTCCTTCTCCATAGTAAAAGATAGCATCTTTAGTTCTCAGAGATACTAACAGATGTTCTTAACTTCAATCCAGTGACTATCACTTGGATTGACCTGATTGTGACTCCATATGCTCGAAGCGTATGAGACACCAATACAAGTACATTTTAAATGTACAATTTCCAGAGAGTGTTAACAACTCCAAATCTATCCCAGTAGATCTTTATTCCTTGAATAAAGGTTGTTACTCCTCAGAATTCTACGGAGAATTTCTATTGAAAGAATATTTATGAAAGCCAAGCTTTCACCAATTGCTTTATGGGAATTTCACTGTCAGTGCGCTCTCTCCCACTAACCTCCTTATATACACAAGAATTATTCGTTTTGAGTCAAATCATAAACCATTATGATTATTTCAAAACGTCAGTTCCAAGAACTTATGCTTGCATTGATCCAAACATGGATCGAATAACCCGCAAACCTTGTTCGTCGGTTATACAAAATCGTCAGGATGTTGTAAACATTCTCCAAAAGGTTTCCTTTTCAGGAAAGCGATTTTGATCTATAACTGGCACATTTCATAAATGAAATATACAGTTATCTTCAAGCATCTTCAAAATGGATTTACCATGGCAACAGGTAAAAGGTTGAACCGTTATTAACATAATGTTGATAACGATACCTTTCCGTCAAAAGCTTAGCTTTGTACGTTGGTATGTTGCCTTCCATGTATGTCTTCTTTGAAGACGTTTAATGTACCATAGGCACACTGCCTTGTGGTACAACAACTAGTATCCAAAATAGTTGTTATACATGGAATCCATTTCGGACTCATGGCACTTTGCCATAACAGGGAGTCGATACCTCGTATCACTTCCTCATAATGTAGTCGGATGGTACACCTCCATAAGATTGACATCTTTATGAGGTTAGATCAGAAACCCATACCCTAGGTTGTTTTCTGACTCTATCCGATCTACGAGTTCTTGTGTATTTGAAGATTAATGGTATAGTTTCATCATAGATGAACTATTGTGTTCCATTACGGACTTCGTGCCTAGAACAGTATCACTCCGATTTTTCATCGAGTATCACTATCCTCCCACTGACCACTGCATATCGGTATTTCTCTCAGGAAAACCGCATGGTGAGCAACAATTACATTGTTCTCATGTGGGATTAATAAGTACTATACTTAAGGTTCCCTTAGGATAACCTATATTGGCACTTATCCAGTTTGGGTCCTTAGTTTGGTATCATCCAAACGTTATGCCTGGCATACCCAAATTATCAGGAATGAGAAACCTCGTTTTTCCCTGTTCATATCCTATATGATATCTGTCAAACAGATTTATATGGAACCTTATTCTAAATAAGTTTTGCACTGTTAATACATATTGACAAGAACTCACTTGGGTTGGAAACCAAGCAAACCCCAAGCATCTTTCTCAAAACCCCAAGAACTTTGAATACTGATTTTGTAGGAACAAAACCCAACCAAGATCAGCCCCTACCACCATGAAACTCACGTCCATGATAACACAAGCATGAAATCAGATTGTATTTTGCTAGCAATGGAGACGCCACTAAGTTGCCAAGCTTAGATAAGTCAATTTGAACTTGAAAAGGGGAATCCCTCCCTCAACAAGGTTTTGGCCATAGCCATGGAAAGCTCAAGCTTTTCTCTCTTTCAAAATTCTGTATATTACGTTGGTTTCTCAAAAATACAAAGAAGAGTCATATAATAAGGGTTACAAAAGAGTAAAAAGGCTAAAATGACCCTAGAGCTAAAATTACCAAAAGCCCTAAGTCAAGCACCTCAACCACGACCATTAAGGTCCTTTTGCACCTAAATAAACTTAAAACAAAGATTAGAAGCTAATCTCACTTAAGCTAATTAAGGTGCTTACATGCTATAGTAAATTGACGTGCTTCCGGCTAAGTACAAATCTAAGCATAATTAAGCCTAATGGCATAATCAACCATGCTAATTACATCATAAATAAAGTCAAAATGTCGAGCACAAATGACAAAAATGCCCCCATTTGGCCGAATTCAACATAGTCCCAAAATGGGTGAAATCGGGTTAAAATGGTGCTGGTGCTGAAGCTGCTCTGCTATGCTTCAGTCTGAGCTGATCTGGGTCAAATGAAATAGCTTGGGGACCTCTCTGGTTATGCCCATATGTGTCTCTGGTGTGCACTTGACTTGGTTGTTGCAACTGGTCACATAGCTCTGAGCTAGTCCCGCAAAGGCCTCTCTGATCTTCTTTGCTCTTTGGCGTGTGATTGGCCCTGTTGGGAATTGCATGGGTTCTTCCAAGTTGTTAGCTGCATCCTGTAATGTCTCTGGTGTGTTTGGACTCATGTCATTCCCTCCTTGTTGAAAAGGATTCGACCTCGAATCTGAACCTGCATCAAAATGAGTTAAGTCAGAAACATTAAAAGTAACAGAGACGTTGTACTTACCTTGCAAATCCAGCTTATATGCATTGTCATTGATCCTTTCCAAGACTTGAAAAGGTCCATCTCCTCTCGATTGTAGCTTGGATTTACGCTGTTCGGGAAATCTCTCTTTACGCATGTGTACCCAAACCCAATCACCAGGTTGAAAGACTACACGTTTTCTTCCCTTATTTGCATGAGAAGCGTATTGCTCGTTCTTTCGTTGAATGTGCTCTCTTACCTTCTCATGGATATGCTTCACCAAATCTGCCTTCCTTTTGCCATCTAACCCTGTATGCTCATCAATAGGTAATGGTAACAAATCCAATGGAGTTAGTGGCTGAAAACCATAAACAATCTCAAAAGGTGAAAATGATGTAGAAGAATGAATGCTACGATTATATGCAAACTCAATAAATGGCAAACAATCTTCCCAACTCTTCAAATTCTTACCAACTATAGTGCGCAATAATTGAGATAAAGTCCTATTAACTACCTCCGTTTGTCCATCAGTCTGTTGGTGACATGTGGTAGAATACAATAGTTTGGTGCCTAGTTTAGCCCACAACACCTTCCAAAAATGGATAAGGAACTTAACATCTCTATCAGATACAATACTCCTAGGTATACCATGGAGTCGCACTATGTCTTTGAAAAATAAATCTGCAATGTTTGTAGCATCATCGGTTTTATGACATGCAACGAAATGAGCCATTTTACTAAACCTATCAACTACAACAAAGATTGAATCTCTACCCCTCTTTGTCCTTGGCAAACCTAACACAAAATCCATCGATATATCAACCCAAGGTTCGCTAGGTACAGGCAAAGGAGTATACAAACCATGTGGCATTAATTTAGATTTAGCATGCTTACATGTTAGACACTGATCACAAATACGCTCAACATCACGTTTCATTTTAGGCCAATAAAAGTGCTCATGTAAAATAGCTAAAGTCTTAGTAATCCCAAAATGCCCCATCAAACCTCCCCCATGCGCTTCTTTCACAAGCAACTCACGCATACTACAAGCAGGAACACACAACCTGTTCGCTTTAAATAAGAAACCGTCATGAATGTAAAACTTTCCAAAAGATGACTTTGCACAAGCAACAATAATCTCACCAAAATCTGAATCACACTCATATAGTTCCTTAATCAAATCAAATCCCAACATTCGTGCATGCATTGAAGTAAGTAAAACATACCTGCGAGATAATGCATCGGCCACGATGTTTTCTTTACCTTGCTTGTAGCGTATAATATGGAAATGACTCAACGAATTCCATCCATTTTGCGTGTCGCTTATTCAGCTTACCTTGACCCTTCAAGTGTTTTAATGATTCATGGTCGGTGTGGATCACAAACTCTTTAGGCCACAAGTAGTGTTGCCACGTCTGAAGTGCTCTCACAAGCGCATATAACTCTTTATCGTACGTGGGGTACCTCAAAGCTGCTCCATTCAGCTTCTCACTAAAATAGGCTATTGGCCGCTTTTCTTGCATAAGAACTGCTCCAATACCTAACCCTGATGCGTCGCACTCAATTTCAAATGTCTTCTCGAAGTTGGGTAGTGCCAAAATGGGCGCACTGCATAACTTCGCTTTAAGATCCTGGAATGCTCGCTCTTGTGCCTCGCCCCATTGAAAACCAAATGTCTTCTTTACTACCTCGGTCAATGGCGCGGCAATGCTACTGAAGTCCTTGACAAATCTCCTATAGAAGCTCGCTAAGCCATGAAAGCTTCGGACTTCTGTCACTGTAGTTGGTGTAGGCCATTCCTGAATTGCCTTCACCTTCTCCACATCTACCTCGATGCCATCTGCACTCACAACAAATCCAAGAAAAACAAGTCTATCCATGCAAAATGTGCATTTGTCAGAGTTAGCATACAGTTGTTCTTTTCGTAAAACATCAAGTACATGTCTCAAATGTAATTCATGTTCCTCAATCGATGTACTGTAAACTAAGATGTCATCAAAGTATACCACAACAAACTTACCTATAAATGCACGCATAACATGATTCATTAATCTCATAAATGTGCTAGGTGCGTTTGTAAGACCAAATGGCATAACTAACCATTCATATAATCCATATTTGGTCTTAAATGCGGTTTTCCACTCATCTCCCTCTCTCATGCGAATTTGATGGTATCCACTTTTCAAATCAATCTTACTAAATATCTTGGAACCATGCAATTCATCTAACATGTCATCTAGCCTAGGAATAGGATGGCGATACTTTACCGTTATATTATTGATGGCTCGACAATCAACACACATCCGCCATGTCCCATCTTTCTTAGGAACTAGAAGCACTGGTACTGCACAAGGACTCATGCTTTCCCTTACATACCCCTTGTCCATCAAATCCCGCACTTGCCGTTGAAGTTCCTTTGTCTCCTCAGGATTGCTTCTATAGGATGGCATGTTGGGAATGACTGCTCCAGGTACGAAGTCTATCTGGTGCTCAATGCCTCTAATGGGTGGAAGCCCACAAGGAATGTCCTCAGTCAGTACATCGTTGTAGTCCTGCAAAAGAGATGAAATAGACATAGGAAGCAAAGAGTCAGTGTTAGAAAAATAAACATGGGGCTCCTTGTAAACTAACAATAGCATCAGGCTGCTAGTCTTGAAGCTCTCCTCGCTTCACCCTCACCCATGTAGAAACTTCTTTTTCACTCTCCCTTTGGTATCCCCCTTACTTTCACTCTCACTTCCCTTGGGTAAACTCTCAGCCTTGGCCTTATTTTTCACACTCTCACTAGTTTCCCCCAAGTTAGTGTTTGCACTCGCCCTCTCTTTATCCCTCTCAAGTTGCAACTTAACCTGATCTTCATGGACTTGCTTTGGTGTAAGTGGGTATAGTGTAATGGGTTCCCTTTA
>SKCR01001095.1:0-28407 GCA_019454045.1 Zanthoxylum bungeanum | reverse complement strand
AGACAAGGTTGGCTTCTAGCAAAGCGCCATGCCTACCCAATTCTCCAGAAATATTCTTACAGGAATATATAGATCTGTATCAAGCGTAGTATACCGTAGTATTGTGTATATCAGCCCAGTATCGGATAGTCACGTGCCAGGGCTGGGGTTGGATAAGTGTTTGCCCTGTCCGAAGAACATGTCGGATGTCTGGTACAACTAGTCTCTATAATCGGATATACATGACCTTGTCATAATATCTCGATGGCTGGCCAGCACTTAGAGCACTAATACCGTATCCTGCGTGACATCATCTCCACTATAACTGAAGTGATACTTCCGTCTCGACATCACATCCAATACACTACGACTCTCTGATAAACCCAGAAGCGGTGTACGCCAGAGCCGGTTTAAAGCCCTGTACCACCAAGACCAAAGTCTACCGATTATCGCAAGTATTAGCGATGCAAGTCTCAGGTTAAGACTATACACACCTACCTTGATTTCGGCCTCCCATAGACACATAGTCATAATACCAATGGGATTCCGAGGGGTCTATCCAGAGCGAAGCTGTTTCCCGTACCATCGGAAAACACAACCTCCTATCGCACTTGCATAAGTATCCAATACTTAAATATATGAGAACTATGTCGTTGTGCCCTCACAACGCACACAAGTGCAATACTAGCATATTCCGCATTATCGATGTCCTGTCTCGATAATACTCCGGCTAGGGATATTTAATGATTAATCCTTCGTGGACTGATACTGTCTCATATCATCTCAATCCAGGAACTAATCATATGGACCTCTCTTCATTTATACATATATGGTGATCTAATCTCTAATGATGAGAGTGCAATTTCCTTGTCACATAGTTAATTTGTACAACAACACCGTGATCTGTACAAATAGTGACGCTATGGGTCATATTATCCAACACATCTTTGCTCCTCAGCAAATACACAAACGGAATCTTGTGCTATCATCGATAAAGTGACAAAGTATTTTTTACCGCCTCTTGTTTGCACAATATTTATATCACTACATCAAAGTGTACAAATTCCAAGGGTTCAGAACTTCGTTCTATGGAATATAAAATGATGTTCTATGCATTTTTGCTTCAACACATGCCTCACATTTATGTTGGTTGTCAATTGCAAATTTAGACATAAGGTCCATGTTAATTAGTTTACGTATTGTATCATAATTAACATGTCCTAACCTCTCATGCCATACATTTTATGACTCAATAATATTAAACAGAAGTTGTAGCTTTATATTAGCACTGTGTCGATTGACAGTCATTACATTGAACTTGAAAAGGCCCTCAGTGAGGTATCATTTTCCTACATAAACCTCATTCTTGGTTAATACAAACTTGTCAGAAACAAATACAAGCTTAAAACTATTCTTGCTAAGGAGAGAGCCCGATACCAAGTTCTTCTGAATATTAGGAACATGCAAAGTATTCTTCAATGTAAGCTCCTTTCTGGATGTCATCTTCAGAACCATTGTGCCTTGTCCAACCACTCTAGAGGTAGTCGAATTTCCCATTGTTAGATGATCGCCACCATCGACCTTCCGATATTAGGAAGGAAAACATCTTGCTATCAACACATATATGGCGAGTAGCCCCAGTGTCTACCCACCATTATCTCATATTTCCAACCAAGTTGGCTTCTGTTACAACTGTTGAGAGGTTCATATCTGAGATCTCATCAGTTAGCTGCTCATCTTCAGTGACATGGACCTTATTTTCTTTTTCTTGCCTTTGTCCTGAGACTTCTTGTTTCTGCAGTCTTTTGCCATATTACCATTTTTTTCATAGTTGTAGCACTTCCCCTTGAACTTCTTGTTAGCTTGGGAAGAATTAGCTCCACTATTCTTTCTCTTTTTGCCACCCTTTGCACCCTCGTTGATGTTGGCCTTAGACTCCATAGTCTTGTAGCTGGCCTTCTCGGACTTCTTGTTTTTCTATTCGATCCTCAATCGAACTCGAAGGTCTTCAAGGCTCATTTGCTTCTTTTTGTGTTTCAGATATCTGCTAAAGTCCTTCCATGATGGAGGCAACTTTTAAATGATTGTGGCAACTTGAAACGTCTCACAGAGTTTCATCCATTCATCCAATATTTCATGAATGATCAATTATAGTTCACCCAACTGAGACATTACCGTTATTGAATCTACCATTTTGTAGTCCAGGAACCTACCTATGATAAATTTCTTTTGCCCGATATCCTCGGTTTTATATTTCTTCTCGAGAGATTCCCAGAGAATCTTCGCAGAAATCATACCTTAGTACACATTGTACATGGTATTGTCAAGTCCTCCCAAGAGGTAGTTCTTGCACAATAAGTCGTCTGACGACCATGTCTCTTCTCGTAGTTGCTTGGCTGTTTTCGTTTCTCCCTTCACAGGATCCGAGGATCTTTGAGGTACTTAGCCAACTGTAGAGTTGTTAGGCATAATAACATTTTGCTCTGCCGCTGTTTAAAGTTTACTCCACCAAACTTTTTCGGATTTTCTCCATGAACGACCGGTACTGTGATATTTCCGCTAACCATGTGTAACTGGAAAAACCAACAGCGATCAATAAGTCTACAAAATATAAATTGTACAATGATCAACGAATGATCTTGTTCAAGTGATATACTAAGTATCCACTCGTTGTTATATTTGACAGTAGTACCAATTAACACAAGTCCTTGAATTTACGACTAAGGTTTCTTATGATAAGTAGATAAATGAATATTCTCAGAGGACGAGGGGGGTCCGGAGTAACCACTTAAATCTCTGACCACTTAGGCTCTTATCGCCTTTTTGACATAATATCCTTTAAACACATTCTCAATAGAATATCTTAGACATTCAAACTTAGTATTACACTTCAATTCACAATATAATGTAGAATTATATATGTATATGTGTATTAATCAATCAAGCTTGGATAAAATTACGTGTGTAAAATTACACTTTTAATTCTCAACTAAGTATGCAACACACAATTAAATTTCAACTTTATCACTATGTGTATGCTTGTGATAATTGAACACCCTAATATTAACTTAAATCTATACTACCAATTTTATTGTAATACAGTATATGATTTTACTAAGTTAATATTATGACAATATAAATTAATCTAAGTCTATTTTAATTAAAAGTAATTCCATGATTAATTTCGTTAGTGTCACGTTCGTTTCTTCGTTCGAACGAACCTATCCAGTGTATTCACATTCGTGTAGCGTTTGTAAATGCGTTCAAACGAAGTGTTCCAGTGAGTTCACGTTCGTGTAGAGTTCGAACGAAATGTTTCAGAGATTTTATGTTCATGTTGCGTTCGAAAACGAGTTTGAACGAAATGTTCCAGAGGGTTTACGTTCGTGTTGCATTTGAAGACGCGTTCGAACGTTCTTTAGTAGAAGACTTGTGTTCGAGTTGCGTTTGAATATGCGTTCGAACGCTCTTACGAAAAATCAAAATTTTACCTACACGTTCGTCGGGCGTTCAAACGCCTTTGCGTATTTTTCATGCACATAATACATTTTTTCCAGAAAATTTACTATAAACACATGCAAATTCTCATCTAACAACACTAAAAGTAATAAGTTCATGCGAATTCAATTACAATCATTCTAAAGCTAGAACACAACAATGGAATCATGTCATATTGAACATATACCCTAAAACTTAGAAAAGTAAGAAAAACCTGGAAAAATATTAATGATGATTAAAAACCGAAATCCAAGTCGAGATGTCTTTGTCCTTAAGAACTTATTAGCCTCTGCCTCGGTGCTCTACGGATGCAATGTGGCTAATGTTCTCCCATGATTCCTTGGATACTTCTTGTTGAATGGACACTCCTTTAACAAGATCTTGAACTAGGACAATAATGGAAACTCTCTTTTACTTTAAAATGACTCTCTTAGACAAATGTATGAGACTTCACTACTAGATCCAATGAACTCAATAAGCCTATTAATTTATAGGCATGGAAGAGTGCCTTTGAGGGCACCCTTCGGTGTGGGGTGTAACCCTCCCAAGGGTTATACCCCTCTCCTTATACCATTTGAGGCTTAGAGTCTCATCTTTCTAAAATAGAGGACATATCTCTACATGTTTGTGTCTTTCCCATAAGGCACAACCCAAAGGACATGACCCTCCTACACATGTACTCTATATTTAGAGAATTTACAACGGATTTTGGGTTCGAGTTCAGGAAGTATATTAATTAATTGTAAAAGTTTGGGACAACCGGGGTTTTACATGCTCATTTAAACTCGGGTCGGGTGGTTTGACAATGTGATTTCTAACATTTCCAAAAAAAAAAAAAAAAACATAAAACACAGCCTAACGTTTCAAAAAAGACATACAACCCAATCCTTATTTCTTAACATATTTTATTAATTTTCTTTGACTCTCTCAAGTGTTAATATTGTAAATTAACATAAAAATAACATGTGAGAAAACATAATAAATCATCTATATTTCTATCTAAACTAATAAAATTTATTATCAGATAGGGATATGTATATCTTTTTTAAAATATTAAGGGGTTTAATGTTTTTTTCCTAAATGTTAGGAATCCAAATATTTTTCGTTCATTCACTTTTTTCTCAATAAGATTTTTCTCTCACACTCCCCCTCATTATAGACTAGCTTTTTATCTTATACTTGTCATATGGGTATTGGGTAGATAGTGGCAGCCATTCATCAACGATTTAATATATTTATTATGCTTTCTCACACTCAATATGGTTAATTTTCTCCAACATTTCCCTATGGATATACATCCCACAATCCATGGGATATTTATTAACTTTTCTCGGTCAATATGGGTGATTTTCTCCAACAATTCCAAATGAATTGTGGGATGTTTATGCATTGCATGCACTCAATCGAATACAAGGCTAAATTGGTTTTTATACACACACACACTTTGAAGAGTATTGTGTAAAGCAAGATATGGGAAAAGATGTAGAAAGTGGGACAATATATCATAACACACAAAATTGCTCTTCAAGACTTCAACTCATCCTCTCACGTATATAAGGGCCTTCTTAAAAACCAATGCGTGGCCAAATCAATATCAAACAGTTTGTTCTATAGCTCTCATAGTTGAGGGGAATGATGTCTGGTTTGAGACCTTTCATTCATAATGATGGTGATAGAGCTAGCTAGAACATCAGCTGAATGATCTCGGAACAGGCTTCATTCCCCTCAACACTCAACGATTAATCATGATAAGAAGCTTATCATTTATCCAATGGCTATCAAACAAGGTGTGTTTTATATATATTACACTTGTTTAAATAATCACCTTTCAATTCTTTCTCAAATCAAACTTAATAAATGTTTCCCTTTTATATGCAGCTACGGCAGTCTTACCCATATTTTTCATAAAAAAAAAAATGATGTTTTAAGGGTTCAAATAAGTGACTATGCAAATAGCAAGACGATTCTTAATAAAGAACATTTACTTATTCTGAGCACTGATTGGCATATTGCTACAAGGTCAAGTTCCACTCATAGGAGAAGAAATTATTGTTGAAACTTGGAAACAACCCATTGAAAAACATTTTGTTCTTGAAGTTTGGCACCAACTGCTACCTGGGTTTGCATTTTTTTTTTTTTTAAAAAAAAAAATCAAATTCTTGAAACCCAGAGATGGGTTTCTGGTGTGAAAATCTGACCTCGAAAAAAGAAAAAAGTTATTTTTTTTTATCTTTTTGCATTTTTTTGGGCCAAATTAGCTTTGCTTGTGGAGAGTTGCAAAGAATATAAGCTAAGAACTTTCACTTTATTTGTTGCATGAAAAGAGAGAATAGTAGTAGTACCCGATCAAATTAAATTGAGCTTTGAATTCACCCTTTTAATTTTGTCTCCATAAGACTACCATCATAACCATAGCTCCTTAATCTTTGCCAATTCTCCACTTTTTATGAGCCAAGCTTGTGGGTCACATTCTACCCAACATGGGTCACATATATGTGCATGAAAATCCTATATTTAGTGCTACACATTTCAACTACAAATTTAATTAAAAATAATTCATTATTTATTTATTTATTTATTTCAAACACTATTATCAGAAGCACTTAATTTAGATGTTGAAGTCAAAACATTACCAGCAATATCTTCTGCTTATACACATACTTCAAGTTGGCATGTACACAAAACAAAATCAAATACTAATAAGAAAATGGAGAGAGCAATGGAAACAAAAGATAAGTAGCCAATGTTGCATGTATCCAGCTGGGTCTTGATTGTTGTATTTGCTCATGCATGTTCTTGGGGACTTGCATTAATGAAGGATCATCTTTTTTTGTAAGCTTGTGCCGCATTATAGATAGATGGTCATAAATTATTCCAAATTTTAAAAGAATAGATTCCTAATGATCATTTTTTTTTCTTTCTTTTGCCTCGAGACTTTTTTGTTTGTTAAGGCCATTGAGCAACATTGTTGCATGTGCCATTTTTTGATCGAAAGCATTAATTATTGAATGTTTAATTGTTATAATAATTTATAGCATCATATATATTAATCATGGCATAACTACATTATTCTAGTACCCATATCGGGATATTAAAATTGAAATAATGACTAATGAACTTAAAACATTATAAAAAATTTGAAATTTTTAACATTGAATAATAGAATTTTCAAATTTCAATAGCCCCTTTCAACGTCAATACTCCTGATATAGGTATCCCATTAATCAAGTTAAGAGTCTTGTACGAGTTAAATTTGGGCCAATGACTCAAATGTCTTTTCATCTCAGGCACATGTTGTTGGGGTTTTGGGCGATGGGCGTGGCGGAAGCGCGGTTCGGGTGAAATCATAATTTAAAACTTTTTCAAATTACCGAATAAATTATTCAATATCTAATATGAATAATTTATTCATATTTCACCTAAATCTATTTATTCGATATCAAAAAACGATAGAAATATAAATGAAATATCGCGAAACTTTTAGGAAAAATGTTTTCCGCAAAATGACGCAAAACGTGTTTTTAACCGAACCGACCACCCGACACTTATGGGGACTGCCCAGGTCAGCCCCAATAGTGTTAGGGCAGTTCATGGGCTACCTGAACAATGACGAACTCACTGTTTGGATAGCCGTCACCCGGTTGGCTCAAAAGTCACCCGGTAACACCGTTTTTCGCCGTTTTCGCTTATTTCAACTCCGAAATACTTTCTGACAATTGTTCCAACTCCCAAAACACATCCAATACATTCACAATACATCATTTTCATCACCAAAACAGAACAAACTCCAGGTCTGATCCAGAACAAAAAAAAAAATGCCAAATTTCATGCTTTAAATCCAAATTTTCAAGATTAATCTAATTAATCATAACACCAATTCAAGTCACCATATATGAATCACCTAAGAACAATTCTAGGCATTACAAGAGTGGTCATAACACTCTATAATGACAACTCATCATCAAATGATCAATTTGAACAATAATTACACTAATATTGTCCAAAACTACTTCACACATGCATCAACACTTCCAATCCATCATCCACAACCAAAAGCCCCAATTTTTCAGAATTGAAGGAACCCTAGAACCTTTCTAAATTATCAAGAAACAAGAAACTAAATTTCCAAGCTTAGGTTTTGAAGAATTACCTTAAATCTCCTAAATCCTTAGCCTTTTTCTTGATTTTTCTTCATTTCTTCATGGTTTCTTGAAATAAATTTGAGACCCATTTTAAAGAGCTTATTCGGCCATGGTAATAGGTTAGATGAAGAAGAAAATATTTTTTTTTCTTTTAAAACATGTTGACCAACATAAGCAAGGGTATTTTGGGGATTTTTAAAATTTAATCAAATTAAATAATATTAGACTTTATGTTATCCAATCAAAATTGCACACATAAAGTATAATTAAATCTTGCCATGTGAACCAATAATAATTGGACAAATTTCATAACATTTATGAAAAAAGTTTATTAATTAATCATTTAAATATTTAACAATTAAATATCAAATTAATCAATTAATATAATTATTATTATTATATATATGTATTTTTATTTACAATAAATAACAAATACATATATTTATGGCATGTGTCAAAATCTCATTTGATGAATAATTAATGTGTATCTAATCGTATTATGTATCAAATACAAATACACAATAATTACGATTGGCCAAAATCCTTTAATGCATGTGTTATCGTTTAACGGATTAAACGATCCGAATTAACTCACTTAATCCGATGAAGTATTATGAATAATCTGTATTATTCATATCGCATTGCCCAAGTGCTCAACGAGTACACTTCATATTGTGGGACTCTCTAAGTTTAGGTTTATCCGTCACGAAATCCAATTTCGTGTCCATAATCCACCCATTCATGGATTATGACGACCACGGATAATCTCGCTAAACTATGCAAGTCGAGGTCATTGCATACGTATAATCCCTTCGTCACAAGCTATCCATATTATACCTAGAATATAGATGAGAACGTCAAATCCGTTCGGTATAATATAGTTGACTTTTCAATTTACGATCTCTAAATAACACTCAGAACTGATTTCCGAAGTTATACCACAGTCATGGATTTACTAGATCGTAAACGCGTGATGATGCATATTCCATGTACACAGGACTGACGGATCATATCTTGATATGCACTGGATATCATAAGCATCAGTCCACACCCAACGAACAGGCGGAGGTCTGATCATGAATAGATCGGTGACATGACTGCCATCAAAGTGTGAAGGATAACTCATATATCCCACTGTGGTATCTCAAGTCAAAGGACCACTATGCTCGCTCAACTCATATGTGAATAATTCCTATAACCTAGAAGACTAGCACATGTCGTATATTGGAATTGGAGTTCCAATGGTTTAACGCGATGTATCATGAGTTTTGGAAACTCGTATAGACATGTGGGTATTCGTTAGAGTGAATACTGAATGACTCACAAGTGATTCCTAATAGTTGGAAGTATACACCACCGTCAATAGGAATCTCCTCGAATCGAGTAGCATATGTAATCCTTGACTATAGGATAGCATTGATTTTATGTGAGATCCTCCACACTTAGATGCCATGTATGTCAGAAACCTTTCATGATATGGCCTCTAGATGTTCGTTGGGTGTGGACCGATGCACTCAGTAATCAAGTACTAAGCAAGATAGGATATGTCGGCCAATATGTGTACCATAAGGGGTTTAGGTATCCATGTGAATAAAGTCATGATTCTTAAATCTTTGGCCAAAGTCGATCACCAAGGGTGGATCGCATCAGTTATGAAGAATCGTGGACATGTCGACATGAGATGTGCGTCTTGGAAACTTGACGATATATTCTATGTTTCCTAAGCACAACTCAAATAGCCTACGACGTAGGGATTGTTAAACATATGTGATGACCTCGACTTGTATAGTTCAGAAAGGTCGTTCGTGTTCTTCGCGAATTCGGAGGTGGCCGAATTGCGTACATATTAGCTAGGCTTATATGACGAACGTGTCTGAACTTAGAGAGTCCCAATATGAAGTGTACTTGTTGAGCACTTGGGTAGCCGATTAATTTTTGATAAAAGATAATATTCGATATTATAATTATGAACTACAATAATCAAGTGTTATTGGATAACAATGTTTATTTATTTTGACCTAATTGGATGAATTCAACAATTACACAATGGCTTAATTATAAAATCATAATTATCTCTACCATTTGAGGATATTATGGTAATTGTAAGTATGTAATAATAGGTGGTTTTGGCTTGATTTAATTGGATTAAATCAAGGTGGCAAACATTTAACTAATCCATTTCCTAATCCTTGGCTTGATTTAATTGGATTAAATCTAAGTGGGAGACAATAGAGATTAGTCACACCTAATTATACATATTTGGATAAATTAGATTAAGCCCACTTAAAAGTTGATTATAAATTTTATTACTTAAAAATTAGCTAAGTTTTGCTATAAATAGCAAGCTTTAGGAAGGTTTTAATTACAAGTTCAAATACAAGCATAAGCAAATACTTGAGAGATTAGCCTAAGTTAGAGAAATGTTTAGAGAAGCTTGTGAGGTCTCTACAATATTTCATCTAGGAGAAATCAAGATTGGATCTTGAAGTGAAACTTAGAAGCATTGGAAATAAGATTGGATCTTGAAGTTGAGCTTGCACACCTTGGAGGTTCTCCAACAATCTCAACAAGGAGAAGTAGATTGGATCTTGCATCAAGCTTATTAGGTAATGTTTGATCTCTCCAAAGCTATGTTTATTTGTGTATTAGATGCATGATCACATAGCTTAATGTTGAATAAGGCTAATCAATTGTGTTAGGATACTTTAGAAGTATAAACACAACATGTTTGTAATTAGGTCAAAGATGTTCATGTTGGACATGGAACAATTAATTAGAGTTTGGAACTCTAGATTAAAGCTTAGAGCTATGGCTACCATTCTAGATTCACTTGACCACCTTTTGGTGATTAGAATTGTTCATGAGACATTTCTAATTGGGATTTTAAAATGGTTTATGTATTGGATTCAAAATTTACACAATGTGTATTTAGAATAAATTTATATTTTTTTTGAAAAATATTTGATATTTTGAAAAACTAGATTTTTATTCTATAACATGTGTTTATGATAGTTTTGAAATTAAAAATTTATTTTTGGTGTTTTTGAAGTGTGTAGGGAGACTCAGAATAGATTAGGGTAAAGTACCCTATTAACGACCCGATTACTACAGTGCACACGCGCACTGTAGCGCGTGTAGTACACGCGCGCTGCACCCTTCGCTCTCGTCGATTTTATTTTCACTCATTCTGGAGCTTCCGGAATCCGATTCAGTCCCAGTTTTTTCCTATACACTCGTAATGGAATATAGTATTTCATTAAATAATTTAAAATTACACTCATACTTGATATCTATGGGTTAGACCCATTTCCACTACCTGGAGCACCGATCCGACCCTAGGGGTGCCCCAACACTTCTCTCATTCTTCTTCGACTTCACCCTCATCTGAAAGAGATAGGCCAGCCTCCAGATTCTCATTCATCTTAATCCACTTGGTCGGCTTCCATGTGTTGTGATCTCCAGTCAAATATTGTTTCATTAGATTGCCCCTCTCATTGACCATCGCCTCGAATGCGACTCCTTCTAATTGATCAATCAATTCTGACTTCTCGCTTTCAAGGGCATCCAAACTCTCTTTGTAAGCTTCTATCTCAGCCGACGTTACCTCTCTGTCCAATTTCAATGTCGCCTTAACTCCCCTAACTTCATCTTCATCCTCTCTTACTTTCTTCTTCATAGCCTCATTCGACGTCTTAGCTTCGGTGAGCTCCTTCCTCAAAGCAGTATTAGATTTTTCCAAATCTCTATTTTGCCACTAGCTTGACTCTACATACTCTTAGACAAACAAGTTGCATTCGAGGGCCTGGAAAAATATTTAGGTTAGTTCTCATTTGACAGAAAAGAGAGGAATAAGGAGAAAATAGCTCTTAGGAAACCTTACTTGGTAATTCAAGGCCACGACTTTCTTGATCGACTCTAGGGAGCCCATCTCAGTCAACTAATGCTCATCTTCTTCGAGTAAGAGCCCCTTGACAAACTTGGTGAGGCTAGAAGGGTCTAAAATTATAATCGACCCGTGAAAGATTTTGACGAAGACATTTTCAAAATCTTCCTCCAGTTCAACGACGGTCTTTCACTACTTCGAGGCCATAGTCATTTCAGTCGACTGTCTCGAATAGACAGCTGGAGCTCTAGTTGGCATTGCTCCCTTTGCCCCGAGAGCGTCATTCTCCAAAGGTTTATGGTCTCTACCCTTAACCTTTTTATTCCTTTTATTGGCCTCTATTTCTTCAAAAGATGGAAGCTTGAAATGTCGATATGATCTTAGCTGCGCACAAAATTTCTTCGTGTGTTAGTGGCTTTAAAAATAAGAACTTCCCGAATAGCAGTCGACACGACTAACTACCACGGCCAAAATTGGTCTACTAAGGGCCAAATGGGTACCTTCAGAATCAAACGCCTCCTTCTACAATGGGGTCAGCCTCATCTTCTTCTCCTTCAAGATAAATCTCCAATTCCTCTCTGGAGTAGGTAGACTCAACAGATATTGGGTATTCGCAACGACATCTAGGGTTACGTTGAAAGAACGTTTACGGGATAAGCCTGTAAAACACAAAATGAAATGAAACATCAGCCAAGCGACAAATCGTTAATAGGATACAATATATTGAAAATGTGGGCACTCACTCAACATTTTCCAATATGTAGGGATATGACCTGCTCCAGCTGACCCGAATATACTTTATCCTCTTACAAAGAAGTATAATTTCTGCTAGCCTCCCTTATCATTGGTTTTCAACCCCGATATCATATGCTTCTTATTTTGTCAAATATACAAGTGATATATCCCCTTCTCCGTTAAGTGCTCTTTAAGATAGTAAGTGTATAATAAGTCTCTCACCCTATACTCAATCCCCAACCCAAATGACAAACATTTAATCGACAGTAGTATTCTCCATGTATTGGGCATCAATTATGAATGGGCCAACTCATAATGGTTCAACACATCCCAGGCTAACTTAGGAATGGGAAACTTAAGTCCATCAGCAAATGGACGTTCATAGAGCCCAATCCACCCTGGTATTTTATAGTCGATCCTTTCACTAGACGTGGCCAATCTAACCTCAATCGACTGAGGAAACCTGTATTTCAGTGTCATCTCTTTCATCGACTGCTCAGTCACTCGACTAATCCAGCCCCGAGCTGGTGGAACAAATAGCCTCGGCGGAACGAATCCAGCCCTGAGTCGGTGGAACAAGTGAGACTTAATCGCGAGGGAAAAAACTTACAACCTCCGAGGCTCCGTGGATCCCAGCACATGCATCCATTTACCTGGCATCAACAAAAATAAAAAGTGAAAATAGGACAAGGTTGGTACATCAGAGGTGACTTAGCACATACTCCACACAAACTCAAAAGATAGCAACTCGGGTGCCCGAGGTAGCGTTCTGCCTGGTGCCTCCCAAAATAACAATTATGAACCTTACAATTCAGCGTCCCGGCTAGTCGGGCTATGGATTGGTGAGCGGCCAAAGCCATGGGGGCAGAAACCTCCCCATGTTGGGTGGGTCTGGAGTTTGCAAACGCTATGGGGGCAGAAACCTCCCCATGATATGCTTCTTCTGATCCGAGGTGGTTAGGTAGATAACTCACGGGGGAAGAAACCTCCTCGTGTTCACCATCCCTAAGGTTTCAGGAGTCACGAAGGCGCTTGGGCCTTCCCCGCGCTGTGCACCTGATGTTTCTCAATGGGACTCACCAGCCAACTCACAGGGGCAGAAACCTCATTGGGTCCGGCTTACCCAATGTCACAAGGGTCATGGAGGCCATTCGGCCGTCTCCATGCTATGTGCCTGGTGGTTCTCAAAAGGATTCACCAGCCGACTCACAGGGGAAGAAACCTCCATGGGTCCGGTTTACCCGAGCTATTCCTCAAAAATTGGAGCCATGGGGTAGTAACGATCCGGCCTCGGGGATTTGATAATGACACTCGGGATTGGCATGCCACGAAGGGTTCGCGCTTTTTCCACATGTACTTCACCCATTGATGCGTTCTGGATCCTCAAAGGTGAAAGGAGCTAGGTCGGAACACTTTCACCCGGGGTTATTGGCGTGCCACGGGCTTGGTGTCCTTCCCAGCAACCGAGCACCCCTTCACTCCGAGCACATCCCAGGAATATTGAACATGGCTTTCGCATTCAATTAATAAACAAATAAAGTGGAAAAGTTTTTAATTCAAAAGAGAAAGTCTCATTCATATTCAAGGGACATACTGCTCTTCTTACAACTATTTGCGGGTCATTTTAAGAAAGATTTTTACAACAATTTTCTAGTTCTTGTCTTGCAGTCTGATTACGTTCTTCTGGTCTGAACTTGATTCTGAAATACCTGACCATGTTAACAGTGTCCCTTTGTGCCGAGCGCTCCAAAAGCATCTTTGGACAATTCCGGAGCTCGGTCAAGAATCCTTCCCATGGTCTTTGGTGGCCCTAATGAAATTTTTATTATTTCCTCCCATTCGGGGTGACCACTACATAATATGCAGGAGGCACTCATCGAAACTGACAGAGTACCCTCGGCATATTGTTTCACCTGCCACTTGAAAAGAAACATCGAGGCTGAGAAGCCGCCGATCTAACAAGTCGAACCAATACCACAACTTCTTTAGGACGAGCATGTTCGTACGCCAGAGGTAGCATGCAGAGTCTACTTCCCCTAAGCATTACATTCCACTCTACAGCTCAGTCCTAATCGCTGATTTCTGGTCACCTTTTTTACATTTCATTCTACAGCTCAATGAGGAGAACCATCACTGCTCTGACTCTTTAGGTTTTTCCTCGTTCTTGCCGCTATCGTCAACCTTCTTTCTTCTTGTGATTTCCTTCCTCTTTCTGCTCTGACCAGCTTCTGCCCGTTCCCTTTCTCTTTCCTCTAACTCTTCCATTTTCTCCATCCACTCTGTTGTTGAACTCTCCGACGATCTATGGTTCCTATCTTCCGCCGTTGTCTTACTACGCAAGCTGTTTTTTTGCTCTTTCCCCACAGACAATGCCAACTATTGACGGGTGATTTTAGTTCTAGGGGCAATATCGAGATAGTGCTCCCGGGACAATCCTCCTCCAACCGTGAATTTGTTTGATTATGGGGGACCAAAAGCAAATTTGGCAAAAGACGAAGCAACCACAAAATTGACAAGAGGGTTTACGTGGTTCGACGGAGTGAATCCAACCTAAGTCCACGGGAACAAAGTAGATTGTTAATTTTATTACCAAACCGAACTCGGCCGACCTCTTTTAAGGGGTGGTCAAATGCTACCGAGTTGTTTTCCTTCATAGTGTTTTTTACAAAGAATATTTTTTATGAGACTTATTTCAACCAACCTATACAAATGAGACTACCCTCCCTTTATATACTAAGAGAAATACACATTGTTCCCATATCTTTATGACGTCAACCACGTGGATCTCCGGCTGATTGACGGGCTCTCTGCCCCAACTGCCTCACCAAATGTAAGTCTACCATCTGACTCTCTGTCACATCACTCTATTTTCTACACTGCCACACTTCACCATTATGATGCCAGCCTGTAAAGATCTCTCATACGGTGGTACATGCACATGTCGGGCATCATGAGGACGGGTAGATAATGAGCCGCACTACTCTTACTACTTCCAACCTGACCTGAAGTATCTGAGCTCAATCTTCTGATCTAGTAGGAAGGATATGACTGATCCGAGCTACCGATCTGAAATGGTCAGTCTAGGTTCTGATGTTGTCGGCCTCTCAAACCTACACCATGCTGTGTCCTCTGGTTGGTCTGATTAAGGGAGCCAGGTCTGACCTCCATGCCTGGTCGAAGAATGACTTATATCCTCAGATCCTTCGTCTTCCTCAAAGGAGAAATTTCATCCATGCCCTTTCCGTACTGTTCAAATACTTAGTGACAAAATTCACCATCAACAATGTATATTTAAGTGTGACTAATCTCAATTGTCTCCCACTTTAATTTAATCCAATTAAATTAAGCCAATGATTAGGAAATGGATTAGTTAAATGTTTGCCACATTGATTTAATCCAATTAAATCAAGTCAAAACCACATATTATTACATACTTACAATTATCATAATATCCTCAAATGGTAGAGATAATTATGACTTTACAATTAAGCATTTGTGTAATTATTGAATTAATCCAATTAGGTCAAAGTAAATAATCAATGTTATCCAATAACACTTGATTATCATAGTTGATAATTATAATATCGAATATTATCTTTTTTCAAAAATAATCGGCTACCCAAGTGCTCAACGAGTACACTTCATATTGGGACTCTCTAAGTTCAGTCACATTCGTCATATAAGCCTAGCTAATATGTACGCAATTCGGCCACCTCCGAATTCGCGAAGAACACGAAAGACCTTTCTAAACTATACAAGTCGGGATCATCACATATGTTTAACAATCCATCTGTCGTAGGCTATCCGAGTTGTGCTTAGGAACATAGAATATACCGTCAAGTTTCTGAGACGCACATCTCATGTCGACATGTCCACGATTCTTCATAACTGATGCGATCCACCCTAGGTGATCGACTTTGGCCAAAGATTTAAGAATCGTGACTTTACTCACATGGATACCTAAACCCCTTATGGTACACATACGGGCCGACATATTATATCCTTCTTCGCACTTGATTACTGAGTGCATCGGTCCACACCCAACGAACATCTAGAGGCCAGACCATGACAGGTTTCTGACATACATGACATCTAAGTGTGGAGGATCTCACACAAAATCAATGTCATCCTATAGTCAAAGGATTACATACGCTACTCGACTCGAGAAGATTCCTATTGACGGTGGTGTGTACTTCCAACTATTAGGAATCACATGTGAGTCATTCAGTATTCGCTTCAACGAATACCCACATGTCTATACGAGTTTCCAAAACTCATGGTACATCAGGTTAAACCATGGAACTCTAATTCCAATATACGACATGTGCTAGTCTTCTAGGTTATAGGAATTCGACCATTTTCCAAAACCAACGACTAGGAATATTTACTTTAAGAATAGTTTACACCTAGTGTCAAAACTATTCTAAGGTTGATGTCATTCTTAGCATATCTATACATCAATCTAATATGTATAATGACAATACCATTAATGAGGTATGAAATGAAAAATATAGTTATTTTATTAATAAATAATAAAATATACAATTCAGATTTGCACTCCAAGCACCAACTCCATCAAACTCCCACTTGCTTTGTGCTAATCCGGATGGTACCGTAGTCTCATCTCCTCCACATGTTTATCGAATAACTTAGGAGGTAAGGCCTTTGTAAGCGGGTCTGCTATGTTGTCTTGTCCTTGAACCTTCAAGACCTCTATGTCTTTTCGTTCAATAATCTCTCTAATTATGCGGTATTTCCTTTCCATGTGTTTAGATTAGCCTACGCGATGGCTCCGTTATTATCACAGTACAATGGGATCGAATCCGTAATTCTAGGCACAACACCAAGTTCTGTGATAAAATTTCTAATCCAAACAGCTTCTTTAGCAGCTTTTGAAGCTGCTATAAATTCCACCTCAGTGGTGGAATCAGCTATTGAGCCCTGTTTTGAACAACGCCAACTAATTGCACCACCATTAAGGGTAAATATATATCCTGATGTAGATTTTCTATCATCTGGATCTCCCTGGAAGTCGGAGTCTGTATAACCCTTCACTTGTAGCTCATTTTCTCCATATATCAGAAACTTATCCTTGGTGCCTTTAAGATACTTTAGGATATGTTTCACGGCTGTCCAATGATCATCACCTGGTTCAGATTGATATCGGTTGGTCACACTGACGCCGAAACTATGTCAGGTCTATACATAACATAGCATACATTATGCTTCCAATACAAGAAGCATATGGCAAGTTAGACATTCTAACTTTCTCTTCCTCAGTTTGAGGTGTCATTTTCTTTGAAAGATGTATGCCGTATCGGAAAGGTACATTTGCTGCCTTGCAGTTGGTGAAACTATACCCTTCTAACATCTTATCTATGTATGTCGATTGTGACAACCCTATAAGCTTCCTAACTCTATCCCGGTAGAGCCTTATACCTAGTATATAGGAAGCTTCACCCATATCTTTCATGGAAAAGTTCTTGCAAAGGTAGGCTTTCACACTTTGCATCATCCATATATCATTTCCTATGATAAAGATGTCATCTACATACAAGACTAGGAAAACTATCATGCTCCCACTAACTTTCTTATAAACACATGGTTCTTTCTCATTTTTGATAAATCCAGATAATCTAATTATCTCATCAAAATGACGATTCCAGCTTCGGGATGCCTATTAAGTCCGTAAATAGACTTTTGGAGCTTACAAAGCAAGTTTGAAGTCTCACTGGATACGAAACCCTATGGTTATTCCATATAGATATCTTCTTCAAGGAATCCATTTAGGAAAGCGGTTTTCACATCCATCTGCCATATCTCATAATCATGATATGCAGCTATGGCTAAAAGAATCCCAATGGATTTTAGCATGGCTACTGGTGAAAAAGTTTCCTCATAGTCAATCCCAAGACGTTGAGTGTAACCTTTCGCTACCAGTCGGGCCGTAAAGGTTTCCACATTTCCATCGGGCCCTCGCTTCCTTTTGTAAACCCATTTATAGCCAATAGGTTTAACTCCTTCAGGAAGTTCAACTAAGTCCCAGACTTGATTGGCATGCATTGAATCCATTTCGGACTTCATGGCTTCCTGCCATTTTCCCGAATCGATATCCAATATTGCTTCTTTATACATAGTCGGATTTGTTTCCTCCAAGAGGAGAACATCAAGGATCACAACAGATGTTAAAAACAGTCTCTCACGAGGCCTTGATATTCTATTCAACTTACGTAGAACCTGTGTTGTAGATCATTCACCTAGTTGGATCTTTGGATCCATCTCAGGTTCTTTAATGTTGGGATCAAACTCATCAAGTTTAATCTCTCTACAATTCGCACTTTCTCTCAAAAATTGCTTTTCAAGAAAAGTTGCAAAGCGAATAACAAATACATTTTGTTACTCGGAATCGTAGAATTGATATCCCATGTAATTATCAGGATATCCAACGAACCTACATTTATACCCAATGGGTGCTAGTTTATCCCACTAAGCAATTCTAACATATGCAGGACAACCCCAAATCTTTAAATGCTTAAGACTTGGATTTCTACCGAACCATACCTGATAGGGGATCGTAGAAACAGCTTTCGATGGAATCTTATTAAGTATGTAGGCAGCAGTTTGTAAAGCGTAACCCCAAAGGTAATAAAGAAGATCAGTTTAGCTCATCATCGTTCGCACCATATCCAATAAAGTATGATTTCTACGCTCAAATACTCCATTGTATTGAGGTGTTCCTGGTGGGCTATATTGGGCGAGAATTCCATTCTCCCTTAAATAATTTCTGAATTCTTCACTCATGTATTCACCACCTCGATCTAATCTAAGGCATTTGATGAATTTACTGGTTTGTTTTTCTACTTCGTTTCGGAATATTTTGAACTTGTCAAATGTTTCCGATATATATTTCATCAGATAGACATGTCCATATCTAGACTTGTCATTTGTGAAATTCACAAAGTATGTGGAACCATCATGAGCGGCATGATTTAATGGACCACACACATTACTGTGTATTAGCTCCAGTAAATCTCCAGCACAGTGTCCAACACCTTGAAATGGGGCCTTTGTCATCTTTCCCTAGATACATGACTCACAAATAAGATAAAGATCTAAGGTAAGATTTTCAATCAAACCATCTTTGACCAATTTGGATAGATATCTAACACCTATGTGGCCCAATCTCATATGTCATAATTCAGTATTATTTAGTTCAGACTTCCTACTTGTATTTTTCTCTATATTAAAGATATCTCTATATGTTTCCAAAACATAGTGACAGTTTGATAAAGAACATTCACATTTCAATAAATTTTCTTTATTATACAAACATAAAGTTTCATCCTTAATGTTTATTTTATATTCCTTTTTATCTAATATTGGAAGTGATATCATTTGTCTGATAATTGAGGGAATATAATAACAGTCATGCAAATCTAATTTACATCCATTTGGGAGATCTAGAACAACAGTTCATATGGTCTTGACATCCAATGTCTCACCATTGCCAACTCTAAGCTGGATCTCCCATTTAGTTAACCTTCTTTTAACCCTCATTTCCTGCAGGGAATTGCAAATATGAGTAGGACTGCCAGTGTCTAACACCCATCCACCATTTGCATCTAAGGCTAATGAGATGTCAATAATTGGAAAAATATAAAGTGTATTAGAGGGTCATGTTTTTCCTTTTAGCTCTGGACAGTCCTTCTTCCAGTGTCCAGACTTCTTGCATTGTAGACATTGATCACGAGCTACTTTCGGTTTTGCGCTTTTGCGCTTCTTGGAGTTTTTCTTTGATATCTTCTTCTTCCCCATCTTGATTTTCTTTGACTTCCCAGAAGTCTTTGAAGAGCCAGCTCCACCATGGAGATAGAGTGTGGGGTTGTCGAAACGAATCCAGCCCCGAGCTGGTGGAACAAATAGCCTCGGCGGAACGAATCCAGCCCCGAGTCGGTGGAACAAGTGAGACTTAATCACAAGGGAAAAAACTTACAACCTCCGAGGCTCCGTGGATCCCGGCACATGCATCCCTTGGGGTAGTAACGATCACATGGGGTAGTAACGATCCGGCCTAGGGGATTTGATAATGACACTCGGGATTGGCGTGCCACGAGGGGTTCGCGCTTTTCCCACATGTACTTCATCCATTGATGCGTTCTGGATCCTCAAAGGTGAAAGGATCTAGGTTGGAACACTTCCACCCGGGGGTTATTGGCGTGCCACGGGCTTGGTGTCCTTCCCAGCAACGGAGCACCCCTTCACTCCGAGCATATCCCTGGAATATTGAACATGGCTTTTGCATTCAATTAATAAACAAATAAAGTGGAAAAGTTTTTAATTCAAAAGAGAAAGTCTCATTCATATTCAAGGGACATACTTCTCTTCTCACAACTATTTGCGGGTCATTTTAAGAAAGACTTTTACAACAATTTTCTAGTTCTTATCTTGCAGTCTGATTACGTTCTTCTGGTCTGAGCTTGATTCTGAAATACCTGACCATGTTAACAGTGTCCCTTTGTGCCGAGCGCTCCAAAAGCATCTTTGGACAATTCCGGAGCTCGGTCAAGAATCCTTCCCATGGTCTTTGGTGGCCCTAGTGAAATTTTTATTATTTCCTCCCATTCGGGGTGACCACTACATAATATGCAGGAGGCACTCATCGGAACTGACCGAGTACCCCCGGCATATTGTTTCACCTTCCACTTGAAAAGAAACATTGAGGCTGAGAAGCCGCCGATCTAGCAAGTCGAACCAGTGCCATAACTTCTTTAGGACGAGCCTATTCGTACGCCAGAGATAGCATGCTGACTCTGCTTCCCCTAAGCATTACATTCCACTCTACAGCTCAGTCCTAATCGCTGATTTCTGGTCACATTTTTTACATTTCATTCTACAGCTCAATGAGGAGAACCATCACTGCTCTGACTCTTTAGGTTTTTCCTCGTTCATGCCGCTATCGTCAACCTTCTTTCTTCTTGTGATCTCCTTCCACTTTCTGCTCTGACCATCTTCCGCCCTTTCCCTTTTCTCTTTCCTCTAACTCTTCCATTTTCTCCATCCACTCTGTTGTTGAACTCTCCGACGATCTATGGTTCCCTTCTTCCGCCGTTGTCTTACTACGCAAGCTGTTTTTTTGCTCTTTCCCCACAGACAACGCCAACTGTTGATGGGTGATTTTAGTTCCAGGGGAAATATCGAGATAGTGCTCCCGGGACAATCCTCCTCCAACTGTGAATTTGTTTGATTATGGGGGACCAAAAGCAAATTTGGCAAAAGACGAAGCAACCACAAAATCGACAAGAGGGTTTACGTGGTTCGACGGAGTGAATCCAACCTAAGTCCACGGGAACAAAGTAGATTGTTAATTTTATTACCAAACGAACTCGGCCGACCTCTTTTAAGGGGTGGTCAAATGTTACCGAGCTGTTTGCCTTCATAGTGTTTTTTACAAAGAATATTTTTTTATGAGACTTATTTCAACCAACCTATACAAATGAGACTACCCTCTATTTATATACTAAGAGAAATACACACTGTTCCCATATCTTTATGACGTCAGCCACGTGGATCTCCGCTGATTGACAGGCTTTCTGACTTCCCAGAAGTCTTTGAAGAGCCAGCTCCACCACTTTCCAGTGAGCTAAATGGATTAGGGTGATTTACCCTAATCTATTCCGATTCTCCCTAAACACTTCAAAAACTCCAAAATTAATTTTTAATTTCAAAACCAACATAAACACATGTTATAGAATAAAAATCAAGTTTTTCAAAATATCAAATATTTTTACAAAACCTTAATTTATTCTAAATACGCACTTGCGTAAATTTTGAATCCATTACACAAACCAAATTAGAATCCCAATAAGAAATGTCTCGTGAACAATTCTAGGTCACCCAAAGGTGGTCAAGTGATTCTAGAATGGTAGCAATAGCTCTAAGCTTTAATCTAGAGTTCCAAACTCTAATTAATTGTCTCATGTCCAACATGAACATTTTGACCTAAATTATAAGCATGTTGTGTTTTTACTTCTAAAGTATCCTAACACAATTTATTAGCCTTATTCAATATTAAGATATGTGATCATGCATCTAATACACAAATAAACATAGTTTAGAAGAAGATCAAACTTTACCTAGTAAGCTTGATGCAAGATCCAATCTACTTCTCCTTTGTTGAAATCGTCGGAGAACCTCCAAGGTGTGCAAGCTCAACTTCAAGATCCAATCTCGATTTCCAACGTAAGCAAGTTTCACTTCAAGATCTAATCTTGATTTCTCCTTAATGAAATATTTTAGAGACCTCACAAGCTTCTCTAACTTAGGCTAATTTCTCTAAGAATTTGCTTGTATTTTTTTTTGTAATTAAAACCTTCCTTAAGCTTGCTATTTATAGCAAAACTTAGGTAATTTTTAATTAATAAAAGTTCTAATCAACTTTTAAGTGGGCTTAATCTAATTTGTCCAAATATGTATAATTAGGTGTGACTAATCTCCATTGTCTCCCACTTTAATTTAATCCAATTAAATCAAGCCAAGGATTAGGAAATGGATTAGTTAAATGTTTGCCACCTTGATTTAATCCAATTAAATCAAGGCAAAACCACATATTATTACATACTTACAATTACCATAATATCGTCAAATGGTAGAGATAATTATGATTTTACAATTAAGCCCTTGTGTAATTATTGAATTAATCCAATTAATCCAATTAGGTCAAAGTAAATAATCAATGTTATCCAATAACACTTGATTATCTTAGTTGATAATTATAATATCGAATATTATCTTTTATCAAAAATAATCGGCTACCCAAGTGCTCAACGAGTACACTTCATATTGGGACTCTCTAAGTTCAGACACGTTCGTCATATAAGCCTAGCTAATATTACGCAATTCAATCACCTCTGAATTCACGAAGAACACGAACGACCTTTCTGAACTATACAAGTCGAGGTCATCACATATGTTTAACAATCCCTCTGTCGTAGGATATCCGAGTGGTGTTTAGGAAACATAGAATATACCGTCAAGTTTCTGAGACGCACATCTCATGTCGACATGTCCACGATTCTTCATAACTGATGCGATCCACCCTAGGATCGACTTTGGCCAAAGATTTAAGAATCGTGACTTTACTCACATGGATACCTAAACCCCTTATGGTACACATACGGGCCGAAAGATCCTATCTTGCTTCGTACTTGATTACTGAGTGCATCGGTCCACAACCAACGAACATCTAGAGGCTAGACCATGAAAGGTTTCTGACATACATGGCATCTAAGTGTGGAGGATCTCACACAAAATCAATGTTATCCTATATTCAAAGGATTACATATGCTACTCGACTCGAGGAGATTCCTATTGACGGTGGTGTGTACTTCCAACTATTAGGAATCACCTGTGAGTCATTCAGAATTTGCTTCAACGAATACCCACATGTCTATACGAGTTTCCAAAACTCATGGTACATCAGGTTAAACCATTGGAACTCCAATTCCAATATACGAAATGTGTTAGACTTCTAGGTTATAGGAATTCGATCGTATTCTAAAACCAACGACTATGAATATTTACTTTAAGAATAGTTTACACCTAGTGTCAAAACTATTCTAAGGTCGATGTCATTCTTAGCATATCTATACATCAATCTAATACGCATAATGACAATATCATTAATGAGGTATGAAATGAAAAATGTGTTAGGGTTGATGCTCGGAGTGCCAATCCGAATAGTATTTATGTCTGATTCATAAATACAAGTAATTCTTTTTTCCATAATATTACTAATTTAATGGTAGCACCTTTGTCTTTTATACACTTATTCGATCTAATTACGATTAGATATCTGATTATGATTAGATCGAAACTAAATATGGTTTAGTGATACGTGTATATTAGACAAAGACCCTAGGATTTACAATATAGTGTGCAGTTACAACGTAGTTTGTAATTGACATTGGAAGCGCACTATAAGATTATATCATTAAATAAAGTTCCTGGTCAAGATTTACTAACACGGGTTGGTTAGCAAAATCCTCTGAGACCAGTACATGCCGTATATCGTGACTTAGTCCGATGGTTTATCCCAATGAACCATGAGTCTCGGGAGACTCGTATAGACATGTAGATGTTTATTGGTAACACACTGAACGACTCACTGAAGATTTCCTAATAGATGTACACCAACGTCAATAGGAATCTTCTCGAGTTGAGCGAGCATACTGGTATTTTGACTTGAGATACCACAGTGGGATATATGAGCTATCATCCACACTTTGATGATCAGACCTCTGCCTGTTCGTTGGGTGTGGATCGATACTCATGATATCCATTGCGTATCAAGATATGATCCGTCAGTCTAGTGTACAGGGCATAGGCATCCTCACGTGTTTACGATCTAGTAAATCCATGGCTGTGGTATAACTTCAAAAATTAGTTCCGAGTGTTATTAGAGATCGTAAATTGAAAGTCGACTATATTATACCGAACGAATTTGACGTTCTCATCTATATCTCAGGTATAATATGGATAGCCTGTGACGGAGGGTTATATACGTATGCAATGACCTCGACTTGCATAGTTTATCGAGATTATTTGTGGTCGTCATAATTCATGAGTGGGTGAATTATGGACACGAATTGGATTTCATGACGGATAAACCTAAACTTATAGAGTCCCACAATATGAAGTGTACTCGTTGAGCACTTGGGCAACGCGATATGAATAATACGGATTATTCATAATACTTCACCGGATTAAATGAGTTAATTCGAATCGTTTATTCGGTTAAACGAAAACACATGCATAGAGGCATTTTTGGTCCATCATAATTATTGTGTATTTGTATTTGATATATAATACGATTAGATACACATTAAATATTCGTCAAATGAGATTTTGACACATGCCATAAATATATGTATTTGTTATTTATTGTAAATAAAAATACATATATAATAATAATTATATTAATTGATTATTTGAATATTTAATTGTTAAATATTTGAATAATTATTAATCAAACTTTTTCCATAAATGTTATGAAATTTGTTTAATTATTATTTGACCACATGGCATGATTGTATTATACTTTATGTGTGCAATTTTGATTTGATTACATAAAGTTTATTATGATTTAATTTGATTAAATTGGGAAATGGATAATTTTGCCCCTTAGTGTTGGTCAAGTTGATTTTAATAAGGGAAATTTTATTTTCTTCATCACTTTTAACTCCTTCACTGCCGAGACTTCAAAAGAAAAAATGGGTTTCGTCCTTTGTTTGATAAATCCATGGAAAAGTGAAGAAAAATCAAGGAAATGACTTAAGGAAAATTGGAGTATTAAAGGTAATCTTCAAAAACCCTTAAGCTTGAAATTAGTTTCTTGTTTCTTGATTTCTTAGAATGGTTCTAGGGTTTCTTTGCTTGTAGAATTTGGGGCTTTTGGTGTTGATGGATGGAATTGGAAGTGAATGCATGTGTGAAGTGTATTTGGATGAAATTATTGTAATTGTTGTCCAAATTGATCATTTGATGATGAGTTGCTATTCTAGAGTGTTATGACCACTCTTGTGACACCTAGAATTGTTCTTGGGTGCTTCATGTGTGGTGACTTTGATTGGTGTTGAGATTAATTTGATTAATGTTAAAAATTGGATTTAAAGCATGAAATTTGGCAAATTCGGCTACTGGATCAGATCTGGAATTATTCTGATTTTTTTGATTTAAAATGTGTTTTGTGAATATTTTGGATGTGTTTTGGGAGTTGGAATAATTTCCGGAAAGTGTGTCGGAGTTGAAATAAACATAAACGCCGAAAAACGGTGTTACCGGGTGACTTTTGAGCCAATCGGGTGACGACTATCCAAACAGTGAATTTGTCACTGTTCGGGCAGCCCATGAACTGCCCTAACACTATTGGGGCTGACCTGGACAGTCCCCATAAGTGTTGGATGGTCGGTTCGGTCAAAAATGTGTTTTACGTCATTTTGCGGAAAAATATTTTTCGTAAAAGTTTCGCGACGTTTCATATATATTTATGTCGTTATTTGATATCGAATAAATAGGTTTAGGTGAAATATGAATAATTATTAATATTATATATTGAATAATTTATTCGATAATTTGAAAAAGTTTTAAATTACGATTTCGCCCAAATCGCGCTTCCGCTACGCCCATCGCCCGAAACCCCAACAAAAATAGTATCAGAGAAGGTCTGATGTTTCATCCATTACATTATTCATGCTTGATATTTGATATTTAATCCAATTTTAATGTTCACACATGCATATAATCTATATATGTTTCTTGACTTTTCGATTCCACGTTAACGGGAAACGTAACGGAAATTTAATTGTTAAATTGAATTATGTTTTCTATAGGTAGAATTGAATTGTTTAGAAAATGATTTAGATTAAAATTCTGCATTTGATGTAGAGTATAGCTTCCTGAGGAAAATCCCCGCTTAAAATAAGGCTGTAAAGTGACGTGTATTGGATACATGTTTCTTGGTCCGTCTTGTCAGTACGGTTTATTGGTATCTTTCAATAACTGCATCCGAGATCGTGCCAAAGTTGTGAGGGTGTAGGTTATGGGATTTTATCCATGCCGGTTGTATATTGATACTAGACAAATTCAAGTGAAAGTGGAAATCCTGAACGTGCCAAAGCTGTCAGGACTACATCGGTAGCTTGAGTTTGTCATTGACAAGTGAAGCCTTGATACGCCTCCTTGTGAACGTGCCAAAGCTGTCATAAAGAGAAACAGTCATAACCAAAATCAGGAGTCATTGGTGAGTGATTGACAATGAGTTGTCTACCTAATGAATATACGTAGGCGAGATCGTGCCAAAGCTGTGAGTCGAAATATATTCATGGGATCCTACTCTCACTATGGAATTCGATTTAATTATCGAATTCCCATTGTCCGTTGGGGATTACGGTATTACGAAAAGTAGTGGGAAACACTGCTGGGTTAAAAAATCCATAACTTAGGCAGTGTGTAATTTTATGGAAAATTCTGCTTCGTTTTCTTTTTATTCTATATTAGTTATAGAATTATATTTCTAATCCACTGCATGTTTATTACTTGAATAGGTTTTCTGACTTTACTTATGGTTGAGTAATTCTAGAGTAGGTTCTAGAAAGACAGTAGACTTAGATATTGTTATATTAGTTCAAACCATCGGGAACTATTATTCCGATTTTCTTAAAAATCAAGATGGTTAGTGACTTAGTTTCTAAGTCACGATTAAGTAATCTAAATAGATATCTGCTTTAGGATATTATTCTAGAAAGAATAGTTTCTTATGCAGCAAGAATTGACTTGAATAGTTCATGTCTCGAGATTCTTGACTGGCATTAAGAAAACCCATTTAGTATTTGTTTATCTTTTAATGACGTTTCTTGGCTTTAGTGACTTTTAGAAGTCATGTGTCTGACACAGTTTGCTAATCAGTCATTTGCAATTGTTGTGAATAATTGAACGCAAATTATAAAGCTTAAGAAAGGATATGTGTATAGTTGTGTATAAAGAATATCGATTCTCGCAATATCACAACTGTAGGTATTGGATACCGTATCTCCCGTCTAGTTAATTAAAATAATGTTTAATAACTGTTTTGATATTTGATATCAGAACTTGTGACTATTGGATAGTTACTTGTTCTTTATAAACAGTTGTTACATATTTTAATATGACTAGTAGTGTCATTAATGAAAAGATAAACATTAAGAAAATATTCGGTTAACATAATAACTTAGAACAGTGCTTTATGAGATTTTATCATATAAGCATTAGATGCTTATTCCATATGGTTAGGATGGTCTAATACGAGTTCACACCACATATCCTTATCCATTTAATGAATATTGTATTCAGGATGTGACTAAATCTCATTTAACCAATGATCGTCATTGGACCACAAGATTTATTAAACTAATACATTGGATGTATGTAGTTTAATGAATTAGAAATTGCCTTAGATAGTTTTCTTTACTCCGTAACTTAGTTAATGAATTGTCATGACTTAGTTATATGTTTCTATTAGTATATATATTGAACATCTTGAATTGTTCGAGAACTTTCAATATATTTCTGATGAAACGCGGATAGAATATTTTGAATGGTTCAAATATATTTTATTTGAAGTGTTGATGACTATAA
>SKCR01001094.1:0-28256 GCA_019454045.1 Zanthoxylum bungeanum | reverse complement strand
AAGCATTGCCAATGAAAGTGTGGGACACAGGAACTGGGCGACGCATGTTGTCCTAGGCTCGCAGGCCTATTCGGGAGTACGGAGTAGCCACAGGGGACTAAACTGGAGAATAATGGAGTCGCCACCCGGTGTGAACCGGGAAAATGAGATTTAAGGCCGCACTCACCCCTCGCAAGGGAAGACCTCAAACCATTGGGTTCGGAATGGTCCTTTACTTATGTCACTTGTAATGAAAGGATTTAGGTAATAATTTAATCAAGCTTAAGTAACACTTATTTCCAATAGTTTCGTGCTTCTAAATTCACATGTACAAAATAAAAATTACACCTAAGTTTACATATATTTCATATCTAAGATTGCATGCTTGAAAGTACATCAAAGGAGCAACAAACATACAACTTCACTGGCATATTATATTCAAGAAAACACAAGCACACATACTAACCACACGAGCACACATGTGAGCACCTTCTCAAGTGGTACGTGGAATTGTATCCCAAGTACAGACCGTACTACCGTCCATTCGGAATCGGCTACGGAACTTATGTATGGGTTTCCATCCGATATACCACAAGAAATAATACTCAAATGTTATCATGACATAGGCATATGAATTGTAATACATTAAACACATTGTATTCATACATGTGGGGATAGCTACTAGGAAAACTATGTATGAAATCTGATGAAAAGGACTCATTTCAGTGTGTGCGTGTTCGCGTAGCGTTTGAAAATGCGTTCGAACGCGTTCGTATAGCGTTCGAGAACGCGTTCGAACGTAACCAGACCTGATGCATGATAAGATTAAGAAAGTACGTGTGCGTTCACGTAGCGTTCGAGAACGCGTTCGAACAGTAAACAGAAGGTTTGCGTTCGTATAGCGTTCGAGAACGCGTTCAAACGGAACCAGACCTGATGCATGATGAGACTAAGGAAGTGCGTGTGCGTTCGCGTAGCGTTCGAGAACGCGTTCGAACGGTAAATAGAAGGTTCGCGTTCGTGTAGCGTTCGAGAACGCGTTCGAACAGAACCAGACCTGATACATGCAACACAAAGAATAAAGACAACAATGTCAAGCTCAGTATGTCCGATCAAACGTATCTTACATCCAACCGAACACACATCAACCGGCGCGGCAAAACATCGTGGTAAAGAGCTTTAACCCCTCCCCATAGGGGATCTTTCATTCCACTTACTAAGCCCATGCGCTCGATTGAATCATGCATACAAAGAATTAAAAGCAATAATATCAAACGTAGTATGCCCGATTGAACGTATCTTGCATTCAACCGAACACACATCAACCGGCGCGGCGAAGCATCGTGGTAAATGGCTTTAACCCCTCCCCATAGGGGATCTTTCATTCCACTTACTAAGCGCATGCGCTCGATTGAATCATACATAAATAAGCAACATGCAGAATTCAAGTGACGAGAAATAAATAAATAAATCAAAGCAACATGAAACAAAAGAAGATGCCGTTTACTCAAGCGGTACGTGGAGTTGTATCCCAAGTACAGACCGCACTACCGTCCATTCGGATTCGGCTACAGAATTTACGTATGGGTTTCCATCCTATATACCACAAGAGACGACACTCTTTCATTCATCCAATACCCACAACACGCATCATACACACACAAGATTCAACAAATAATTAAAATACAGTCAAAATGAATAACAAAAATCAAATAAAGATGGGTGTGGAAAGTACCCTCAGGTCTAACCTTTTAAGTCATCTTCGAACTTGCGTTTCGCGGAGATCGGAAGGGGTAAAAGCTCCTTATTCTTCCGGTTCACTGGTTCAGCGTCTTAGCTCACTGTTTTGCTGCTTTGCTCGCTGTCTGGTCTCCGTTTTGCTGCTGTTTCTTCTGTATTTTCTGCTCACTGTTCAGGTCACTGTTTTGACATTTTGACGAACTGTTTAGAGTGTTTTTCGTGGTTTTTTAGTGTAGTTTGGTGTGGTTATTTCAAGGGTTATAAGTGCAGTTTATGTTAATGTTTTAAGGGATTTTAGGGACTGTTTTGGGAGTGGTTTGGGCTGCTGTCCAGGCGTGTTTCAAGGGCTGTTTGGGGTGTGTTTGGACTGCTGTTTGGAGGTATATTTTCGGTGATGGAGGGCTGCTGTATGGGGGAGATTTTCGGTTATGGAGTGGAGGAGATGAAGGGAATTGTTTATGTTCTTCTTGTTGTTATTGCCGTGAGTGGCTAAGGCTCTTTGTGTTGTGATTTTTGTGTGAGTTATCTGTATGTGCTAGAGGATGCATGTCTTGGTTAGGGGTTGTTTATATAAAGAAGGGCTAGGGTTTCACCTTGTCTCACAAGGAAGGGATTTTGGGCATTAAAGAGAGATATGATTTGGTGTTAGACAAGAAATGGCAAGGGATTTGATGGGGGACAAAATTTGTTTAGATTAGGAAGTCAATATCTTTAATTTGTTATGATTGATTTTAATTAGGCATGGCATCTTTTTAATTTAGTATGTGATTTGTTTAGTTAGGAAGTTAATATATTTGGTTTATCTTTATTAGGCATGATTATGGTTTATTTAATTGGTAAATGGTTTAAATATTTTAATTAATATTTAATGTTTAATTTAATTAAATTGGGATGTGTTTTATGGGCTTTGGGGGGCTAATTGGGCTGGGGATCGAGGCTAGCAGCAAAACCAGAAATACCGACTCCGTTCGAACGCCCATTCGAACGCTACACGAACGCTACACGAACGTCTGCAATCTGCCTGAAGTTTGAACGAAGTAACGAACGCAGCACTAACGAAGACAGTGAACTTGTGAAATGAACTTGATGACGTACTTATTCTGAATTTCCCCTTCCGACCTCCGTTTCCGCAATATCCTTAGCTAAAAAGGTAGTGCCTCCAACTGAGACTCATCATCGGGTTTCACATGCAAAAATGCAATGCCTACATTCGCCCCCACTTTGATGGGACTTGTGTAATGTGTAACAGTGACAATCCTATCAAAGTTATGCAATGCATTTTCACTTACCTGGCTCGCCAGCTGCCACTTGACTTACCATGTGTTGAGTTGAGTTGATTTGGTGGTGAGGTGCTGCGACCCCTGGTTCATTCCCGAACCGTGCTCCATTTTTAGAGCGCCATTTTCGGCATCTTGTGGTGTGTGCTCCATTTTGGAGCGCCATTTCCGGCATTTGCTTTGTGTGCTCCATTTTGGAACGCCATTTTCGGCATCTGTTGTGAGTGCTCCATTTTAGAGTGCCATTTTCGGCGTCTGTTGTGGGTGCTCCATTTTTGGAGTGCCATTTTCGGCGTTTGCTGTGTGTGCTCCATTTTTAGAGCGCCATTTTCGGCATCTGTTGTGGTAGCGGTCCATTTCCGAACCGTGCTGTGCGAGAATGTGGCTCATTTTTGAACCGTTATTTGATGAGATGGTCTTTGCCGCTACAAACCTGCGAACACAAAACAAACATCGCATGTGTGTGATATGTATGCATGTATGCATGTATATGTATCATATTCCGATGGGTTAGGCCTTCCTTGGTCCATTTCCGAACCGTGCTCCATTTTCAGAGTGCCATTGTTAGCGAGATGAGATGATGGTCCATTTCGAACCGTGCTCCATTTTCGGAGTGCCCTTTTCGGCGAGATGTGATAATGGTCCATTTCCGAACCGTGCTCCATTTTCAGAGTGCCATTTTCGGCGAGATGAGATAATGGTCCATTTCCGAACCGGGACTGATATGAGAGTGGTCCATTTTGGAACCGTTGCAGATGAGAGATAGTCCATTTCCGAACCGATGCTGGTATGAGAGTGGTCCATTTCCGAACCGTTGCCGTGTTGTGGTCCAATCCCGAGCCGATCTCCATTCCCGGAGTGCCATTCTCGGCGTGCTTATTCCCGAGCTGTCCATTCCTGGACCTAATCTCCATTCTCGGAGTACCATTCTCGGCTGAACTGTTCTGATGTAATGTGGGGCCCGCCCCTAGAATGCCATACCGGCAGAAACTGATCTGGTGTAATATGGGCCTCGCCCCCAGAATGTCCTACCCGGCAGAAACTGTTCTGATGTAATATGGGCCTCGTCCCCAGAATGCCATATCGGCGGCAGAAACCGCTCTGATGTCTCCATTCCCAGAGTGTCGTACCTGGCAAACTGATCTGATATCTCCATTCCCGGAGTGCCGTATCTGGCTGATCTGATATCTCCATACCAGGAGTGCCATATCTGGCTGATCTGATGTCTCCATACCAGGAGTGCCGTACCTGGAAAACTAATCTAAACTGATGTGGGCCTCGCCCCCAGAATGCCATACTTGGCAGAAACTGATGTTGGATCAATGTGGGCCTCACCCCAGAATACCATACCTAGCAGAAACTGCTTTGATGTCTCCATTCCCGGAGTGTTCATTCTCAAACTCTGATTGCCATTATCGGCTTGTTCATTCTTGAACTCCACTCTGTTCTCGGATTCTGCTCCATTCTCGGATTGTTAATTCTCGAACTGTGCTCCATTCTCGGAGTGCCATTCTCGGCTTCTTCATTCTTAAATTGCTGATATGGGCCTCGATCTTGGGATTCATCCCCAAACTGAAACTGATATGGGCCTCGCCCCCCAGACTAAAACTGATTCATTTCTGAAACTGACGACATTTTACTGTTGCTGCTTCTGATTGGCTTGTCTTTGCCGCTTTCTCTTTTTCTCTTTGAAACCTGTGAATACAAACAAGACAAAGATTGCATGTATATGACGTGTATGCATGTATGCATGAATGTGTTTCCTATTCCGTTGGGTTAGGTCTTCCGCCAATTCCTCCTCAGGCAAAGTACTGCTTCAACCTTTCCACTTAATCGGCTCGGTGAACTCATTCCCTTCCAAGTCTGATAGTCTCACTGGCCCATTTCTCAATTTCTGAATGATCACAATATCTTTTCTGCCTGCTGCTTTCGGGAATTCCCCGTGTTCTAAACATCACTGAATTTCATAGTACCAAGGTTGAATGCTTTTCTCAAATATACTCATGTTGCCAGTTGAATCCAGTGATTCAGGCAAGTAAGCAAAACAAACGTCTTTATTATTATTAAGAAGAGGTTCGAACGAAGAGAAAACATCAATGTCTTTATTAAAAATACAGGATCAAATAAACTAGGAGGAATAACTTCATCATTCGCAGCATTGCCTTCTTCATTGGCCTATGGTTCTCCACCGTTGTTATCCCATATTCCTATGAATGAAGCTGAGTGGTTGAGAGTTTGGAGGACAAGGGTTTCGGGTAGGCCAGAGTTGATCATGTAGATTTTTGTGTGCGTTGGTTGTTCTCTTCTGGGTCAGGTATTTTGTGGGAGTCAATGAGGTTTTGGATCTCGTGCCTAAGGCGGGTGCAGCTATCAGTTTCGTGACCCCTTCTCCAATGGAAGTGACGATACAGGCTTAGGTCAAGGTTGGGTGGTACAGGGTTGGAATTGGTTTAGCCTCTAAGGGTTCCAAATGTCCTTGTGCCTTTAGCTTTTCGAACACCTTTGACATAGGTCTACCAAGATTGGAGAATCGCCTATTTCTGACGGTAGCGACCTCGGCCGTAGTGGGCTTGGTCTCAGAATGCCCCCCAAAAGTTCTTTTATTCTGGCCATAAAACTTTCTGTTTTCAGCCTCCTCTTCTTCAATATCCATAACAGTCTCTCTCAACTGTCGGAAATCCACAATCATGGAGGTCATCCTCCTGAGTTTGCCATAAATTGAGGGCTTAGTACCCTTGATAATCATTTTAATCTGATCCTTCTCCGAAGGCCTAGTCTGCATCCTCAACAACTGACCCCTCCACCGGTCCACATACTCCTTAAAACTCTCCTCCGATTTCTGCTTAACATTCTCTAGATCACGGAGTGACAGATCGATCTCTAGGTCAGTGACATACTGCTTCAGGAAGGCATCAGCTAACTCCCTCCAATCTTCTTTCACTTTCTTCTCCAAACTGTGGTACCATACCACGGGAGCTCCTTCAAGCGACATTCCAAACATTTTCTGCACTTGGCGCTGAGATAAGTCAACTGAACTCATGACTGATACAAACTGTCGGAGATGCACCCTTGGATCCCCATTCCCGTTAAACTTAGCCATATCATGCATCTTGAATTGTGCCGGCAACTGTTCCTCGAAATTCAGTGTGTCATAATCCAACAAATCCTCATTCTTACCCCTCATCTTGCGGGTAACTGACTCAACCTGATCCCGGAGCTTCTATAACTCTGCCTGAGACCCAGATGCTCTGCCTGCTGCATACTCTGCCATATCATCATCAAAAGCGGGGGTATCATCCCCCAATCTGTTCAGAGATTCCTCTTGCCTCACATCCCCGGAATGAACCTCGGCACGAGACCCAGCTATACCAGCCATAGCAGTAGTCAAAGCTTGCAACTGTTCAGTGACCTTGGCGAGACCGTTCTCTAACTGATCCATACGGGATACCTCATTATCGGATTCACTCATACTTGTCTTTTAGTGAGTCTTGCCCCTTCTCTAACCCAAACGGTATCTATGATGTCTTTTAGAGACATAGATGGTGTTAACATGATATATGTATGCATGAGGTGCATGAGATGCATGTAACATATATAACATATTAAATCAATAAAATTTTCAAACAAATCGGCCCGTTATCATTTCAGAAGCTTTTGGGCTAAATGTCATAGGAGTGAACTCGTCCCAGTTTAAATAGCCCAACGAGTTCACATCTCATGGCAAGGAGTCCAACTAAATCCAAATGGTAATGTTCCGAACACAAACACAAAATGGCCCATCAACATTTTAGAAGCCTTTGGCCCAATCGTCATAAGGTACGTTCTTGTCCCAGTTTAAATGGTCCAACAAGCCCATATCCCATGACAAATGGTCCAAATGGATCCAAACGGCGATGTTCCCAAACACAAGCATAAAAGAAAGATAATGCAAACATAAAACAATAATTTCTACAGAATGGCCCATCAACATTTCAGAAGCTTTGGGCCCAATGGTCATAAGGTACGAACTCGCCCCATTTTAAATGGCCCAGCAAGTCCGCATTTCTGACAATAGTCCAACTGCATCCAAATGAGGATGGTCTACAAGCACATACTCAAGGAAATAATTGTTACTTTAGCCATACAAACCCGGTCTATGGGTGGGTTCGCAAGAGTATAGATAAAGGCTCTCACCGTCGAATGATGGCCCACAACTAGGTCTCCCCACTCAAGGGTTCGAGCGACCAAGTGAACGCACCCTTTTTTATACACTAAGGTACGTGCCAATGAGCTATGGTGTGTGACGGACTGTCAAATGGATTTCCCGTTGTAGATTCCCCAGAGGGAAGGTGGAGCGAGGCTCACTTAAATACCCAAGACTCTTAGGCTCTTATCGCTTGGTGTCAGGAAAAACAACGAGTCCTCCAAATTAGTCCATCACAATGGCTACGAGTAGATGGCTATCTAGGTGCCTTCACAGCTTTTCCTCTAGAAAGGTAATGAATGAAGGAAGACACCAAACCATTACCTAGCCTCAAAATGCCTTTGATTAAACCCCTACTTTATCCACTATAGACACGGTCAATTAAAACATAAATCCAAACATCACAAGACAATATTTCGGGGCCGATTCTCTATCCCCAGTGGAGTCGCCAGACTGTGGGACACAGGAACTGGGCGACGCATGCTGTCCTAGGCTCGCAGGCCTAGTCGGGAGTACGGAGTAGCCACGGGGGACTAAACCGGAGAATAATAGAGTCGCCACCCGGTGTGAACCAGGAAAATGAGATTTAAGGCCGCACTCACCCCTCGCAAGGGAAGACCTCATACCATTGGGTTCAGAATGGTCCTTTACTTATGTTGCTTGTAATGAAAGGATTTACGTAATAATTTAATCAAGCTTAAGTAAAACTTATTTCCAATAGTTTCGTGCTTCTAAATTCACATGTACAAAATAAAAATTACACCTAAGTTTACATATATTTCATATCTAAGATTGCATGCTTGAAAGTACATCAAAGGAGCAACAAACATACAACTTCACTGGCATATTATATTCAAGAAAACACAAGCACACATACTAACCACACGAGCACACATGTGAGCACCTTCTCAAGTGGTACGTGGAATTGTTATCCAAAATACAGACAGTACTACCGTCCATTCGGAATCGGCTACGGAACTTATGTCTGGGTTTCCATCCGATATACCACAAGAAATAATACTCAAATGTTATCATGACATAGGCATATGAATTGTAATACATTAAACACATTGTATTCATACATGGGGGATAACTACTAGGAAAACTATGTATGAAATATGATGAAAAGGACTCAGTTCAGTGGGTGCATGTTCACGTAGGGTTTGAAAACGCGTTCGAACGGTAAACAGAAGGTTCGCGTTCGTATAGCGTTCGAGAAAGCATTCGAACGGAACCAGACCCGATGCATGATAAGATTAAGAAAGTGCGTGTGCATTCACGTAGCGTTCGAGAACGCGTTCGAACGGTGAACAGAAGGTTCCCGTTCGTATAGCGTTCGAGAACGCGTTCAAACGGAACCAGACCTGATGCATGATGAGACTAAGGAAGTGCGTGTGCGTTCGCGTAGCGTTCGAGAACGCGTTCGAACGGTAAACAGAAGGTTCGCATTCGTGTAGCGTTCGAATGGAACCAGACCTGATGCATGCAACACAAAGAATAAAGACAATAATGTCAAGCTCAGTATGTCCGATCAAACGTATCTTACATCCAACCGAACACACATCAACCGGCGCGGCAAAGCATCGTGGTAAAGGGCTTTAACCCTTCTGTTAGACATTGTGTCCCATAGCGTCACTGTTTGTAAATGATATTGTATTATTGTACAAAATTAACTATGTAATAATGAAATTGCCTTTTGCCATTTTGTAAATATTATTTACTTTGATGTATAAATGGCGAAAGTCCATATGATTAGTACTGGATTGAGATGATATGAGACAGTATCAATCCATAAAGGTTTAATCATTAAATATCCCTAGCCGTAGTATTATCGAGACTGGATATCGATAATGCGGAATAGGCTAGTATTGCGCTTGTGCACGTTGTGAGGGCACAACGGCATAGTTCTCATATATTTAAGTATTGGATACTTATGCAAGTGCGATAGGAGGTTGTGTTTTACCGATGGTACGGAAAACAGCTTCGCTCTGGATAGACCCCGCGGAATCCCATTGGTAGTATGTCTAGGTGTCTATGGGAGGCCGCATCAGGGTAGGTGTATATGGTCTTAACCTGAGACTTACATCGCTAGTACATGCGACAATCGGTAAACTTTGGTTTTGGTGGTTGGGGACCTTAACCGGTTCTGTGTACACCTCTTCTGGGTTTATCGAGAATCGTAGTGTACTGGATGTGATGTCAAGATGGAAGTATCGCTTCAGACATATGGAGGTGATGATCACGCAGGACACAGAACTAGTACTCTATAAAAGGTTGCAACCGTCGGGACAATATGACTAGGTCAGGATTGTCCGATTTAAGAGACTAGTTGCTTGATGTCCGATATATGTTTCGTACGGGGCAGACACATCTCCAGCCCTAGGCCTAGCATGTGATCATCCGATACTGGATCGATGTACGCAATACTACGGTATACTACGCTTGATATAGATCTTATATTCCTATAAGAATATTTCTGGAGAATTGGGTAGGCATAGCGCTTTGCTAGAAGCCAACCTTGTCTTGTGAATCGGTAAGAACGTAGTACGAGGTACGTGCGTGTTCAGATTATCCGACGACCGTATTTACTGCCAACATATCCGGAGATCTCTTGGGTCGCTTCCTGAAGATTCACCTATGATATTTGATTCGAACTTAATTAATCTTGGATTAATTGCGGAGAAACTTTATCTCGGATAAAGTGCCTTATTTAGAGAGAGAGAGAACGATTAATTTGGAATTAATCAGTAAAATTATTATATTCGATATAATAATTGAAATTCGATTTCGACGCGAAATTAAAATTAGATTTTAATTCGGGCATACGAGTTAATTTAGAATTAATTCGTTAGCGACGTAAATAATAATTTCGCTAGGCGCGATTATTTATTTAAATTCGATTTAATTAACGTCGCGACGCAAGTTCGGTATTTCAGAAATATCGAACCCGAACGCGTGAGTGGACGTGGGCCCACTTTCATTTGGAAACGTGTGGGGCCCACTTGACACATGTCATTATATGTATTATTTTATTGATAATGCATTGCATGGTGATAGTGTATAATACACTCTAATGATATGCATGGAATTTGAGTGTTTGACACTCTAAGCCTTTGCATGGCTTGTGTCATAGATTTATTATTATTTAATAAATATTATGGCATAAATATAAATTGATTTTTGGTATCAAAAATCAATGAGAACAAAAAAGAAAAATCTCTCTTCTCTCTCACTTGGCCGAAAACTGCATGCAGTTTTTTGGTCTTCATCTTCTTCATTTTGGTTGCCAAAAGCTTGAAGAAAGTGTGATTGTTTGGAACATCTCCTCACATGCAAGGCTAGCACCTTTCAAGGGATCAAAAGAGGTGATAGGGAAACCATCATAGAGCTTGGAATACTCAAAGCTTGGAGCTTTCCACATCTTCTCACCTTGGCCGAAAATCATCCACCTTGGAGCTTCCATCTTGGCTTGATTTTCTTCATCACAAGATATTGTAAGTATGATTCCGCCATACTTCATGTTTATATATATTCTTTGTTGTATTTCATATATGCTTAATCTTTCCTTGGGACATATTATAGAAACCAACACCTTCCCCATAGGGCATCTTTCATTCCAATTACTAAGCCCATGCGCTCAATTGAATCATGCATACAAAGAATTAAAAGCAATAATATCAAACGTAGTATGCCCGATTGAACGTATCTTGCATTCAACCGAACACACATCAACCGGCGCGGGAAAGCATCGTGGTAAAGGGCTTTAACCCCTCTCCATAGGGGATCTTTCATTCCACTTACTAAGCCCATGCACTCGATTGAATCATCCACTTAAAGGGCATGACATCTTTTTAATTTAGTATGTGATTTGTTTAGTTAGGAAGTTAATATATTTGATTTATCTTTATTAGGCATGATTATGGTTTATTTAATTGGTAAATGGTTTAAATATTTTATTTAATATTTAATGTTTAATTTAATTAAATGGGATGTGTTTTATGGGCTTTAGGGGGCTAATTGGGCTGGGGTGCGAGGCTAGCAGCAAAACCAGAAATACCGACTTCGTTCGAACGCCCATTCGAACGCTAACGAACGTCCGCAATCTGCCTGAAGTTCGAACGAAGTAACGAACGCAGCACTAACGAAGACAATGAACTTGTGAAATGAACTTGATGACGTACTTATTCTGAATTTCCCCTTCCGACCTCCGTTTCCGCAATATCCTTAGCTAAAAGGTAGTGCCTCCAACTGAGACTCATCATCGGGTTTCACATGCAAAAATGCAATGCCTACAGTCGCCCCCACTTTGATGGGACTTGTGTAATGTGTAACAGTGAAAATCCTATCAAAGTTATGCAATGCATTTTCACTTACCTGCCTCGCCAGCTGCCACTTGACTTACCATGTGTTGAGTTGAGTTGATTTGGTGGTGAGGTGCTGCGACCCCTGGTTCATTCCCGAACCGTGCTCCATTTTTAGAGCGCCATTTTCGGCATCTTTTGTGTGTGTGCTCCATTTTGGAGCGCCATTTCTGGCATTTTCTTTGTGTGCTCCATTTTGGAACGCCATTTTCGGCATCTGTTGTGAGTGCTCCATTTTAGAGTGCCATTTTCGGCGTCTGTTGTGGGTGCTCCATTTTTGGAGTGCCATTTTCGGCGTCTGTTCTGATGTAATGTGGGGCCCTCCCCCAGAATGCCATACCCGGCAGAATCTGATCTGGTGTAATATGGGCCTCGCCCCCAGAATGTCCTACCCGGCAGAAACTGTTCTGATGTAATATGGGCCTCGTCCCCAGATGCCATACTCGGCAGAAACCGCTCTGATGTCTCCATTCCCAGAGTGTCGTACCTGGCAAACTGATCTGATATCTCCATTCCCGGAGTGCTGTATCTGGCTGATCTGATATCTCCATACCAGGAGTGCCATATCTGGCTGATCTGATGTCTCCATACCAGGAGTGCCGTACCTGGAAAACTAATCTAAACTGATGTGGGCCTCGCCCCCAGAATGCCCTACTTGGCAGAAACTGATGTTGGATCAATGTGGGCCTCACCCCAGAATACCATACCTAGCAGAAACCGCTCTGATGTCTCCATTCCCGGAGTGTTCATTCTCAAACTCTGATTGCCATTATCGGCTTGTTCATTCTTGAACTCCACTCCGTTCTCGGATTCTGCTCCTTTATCGGATTGTTAATTCTCGAACTGTGCTCCATTCTCGGAGTGCCATTCTCGGCTTCTTCATTCTTAAACTGCTGATATGGGCCTCGATCTTGGGATTCATCCCCAAACTGAAACTGATATGGGCCTCGCCCCCCAGACTGAAACTGATTCATTTCTGAAACTGACGACATTTTACTGTTGCTGCTTCTGATTGGCTTGTCTTTGCCGCTTTCTCTTTTTCTTCTTTGAAACCTGTGAATACAAAACAAGACAAAGATTGCATGTATATGACGTGTATGCATGTATGCATGAATGTGTTTCCTATTCCGTTGGGTTAGGTCTTCCGCCAATTCCTTCTCAGGCAAAAGTACTGCTTCAACCTTTCCACTTTAATCGGCTCGTGAACTCATTCCCTTCCAAGTCTGATAGTCTCACTGGCCCATTTCTCAATTTCTGAATAATCACCATATTTTTCTGCCTGCTGCTTTCGGGAATTCCCCGTGTTCTAAACATCACTGAATTTCATAGTACTAAGGTTGAATGCTTTTCTCAAATATACTCATGTTCCGGTTGAAAGGAAGAGATTCAGGCAAGTAAGCAAAACAAACGTCTTTATTATTATTAAGAAGAGGTTCGAATGAAGAGACAACATCAATGTCTTTATTAAAAATACAGGATCAAATAAACTAGGAGGAATAACTTCATCATTCGCAGTATTGCCTTCTTCATTGGCCTATGGTTCTCCATCGTTGTTATCCCATATTCCTATGAATGAAGTGAGTGGTTGAGAGTTTGGAGGACAAGGGTTTCGGGTAGGCCAGAGTTGATCATGTAGTTGGGTAGGGGATTTCTGTGTGCGTTGGGTGTTCTCTTTCTGGGTCAGGTATTTGTGGGAGTCAATGAGGTTTTGGATCTCGTGCCTAAGGCGGGTGCAGCTATCAGTTTCGTGACCCCTTCTCGATGGACAGTGACGATACAGGCTTAGGTCAAGGTTGGGTGGTACAGGGTTTGGAATTGGTTTAGCCTCTAAGGGTTCCAGATGTCCTTGCGCCTTTAGCTTTTCGAACACCTTTGACATAGGTCTACCAAGATTGGAGAATCGCCTATTTCTGACGGTAGCGACCTCGGCCGTAGTGGGCTTGGTCTCAGAATGCCCCCCAAAAGTTCTTTTATTCTGGCCATAAAACTTTCTGTTTTCAGCCTCCTCTTCTTCAATATCCATAACAGTCTCTCTCAACTGTCGGAAATCCACAATCATGGAGGTCATCCTCCTGAGTTTGCCATAAATTGAGGGCTTAGTACCTTGATAATCATTTTAATTTGATCCTTCTCCGAAGGCCTAGTCTGCATCCTCAACAACTGACCCCTCCACCGGTCCACATACTCCTTAAAACTCTCTCCGATTTCTGCTTAACATTCTCTAGATCACGGAGTGACAGATCGATCTCTAGGTCAGTGACATACTGCTTCAGGAAGGCATCAGCTAACTCCCTCCAATCTTCTTTCACTTTCTTCTCCAAACTGTGGTACCATACCACGGGAGCTCCTTCAAGCGACATTCCAAACATTTTCTGCACTTGGCGCTGAGATAAGCCAACTGAACTCATGATTGATACAAACTGTCGGAGATGCACCCTTGGATCCCCATTCCCGTTAAACTTAGCCATATCAGGCATCTTGAACTGTGCCGGCAAGTGTTCCTCAAAATTCAGTGTGTCATAATCCAGCAAATCCTCATTCTTACCCCTCATCTTGCGGGTAACTGACTCAACCTGATCCCAGAGCTTCTGTAACTCTGCCAGAGACCCAGATGCTCTGCCTGCTGCATACTCTGCCATATCATCATCAAAAGCGGGGGTATCATCCCCCAATCTGTTCGGAGATTCCTCTTACCTCACATTCCGGAATTAACCCCGGCACGAGACCCAGCTATACCAGCAATAGCAGTAGTCAAAGCTTGCAAATGTTCAGTGACCTTGGCGAGACCGTTCTCTAACTGATCCATACGGGATACCTCATTATCAGATTCACTCATACTTGTTCTTTTAGTGAGTCTTGCCCCTTCTCTAACCCAAACGGTATCTATGATGTCTTTTAGAGACATAGACGGTGTTAACATGATATATGTATGCATGAGGTGCATGAGATGCATGTAACATATATAACATATTAAATCAATTAAAATTTTCAAAAAAATCGGCCCGTTATCATTTCAGAAGCTTTTGGGCTAAATGTCATAGGAGTGAACTCGTCCCAGTTTAAATGGCCCAACGAGTTCACATCTCATGGCAAGAAGTCCAACTAAATCCAAATGGTAATGTTCCGAACACAAACACAAAATGGCCCATCAACATTTTAGAAGCCTTTGGCCCAATCGTCATAAGGTACGTTCTTGTCCCAGTCTAAATGGCCCAACAAGCCCATATCCCATGACAAATGGTCCAAATGGATCCAAACGGCGATGTTCCCAAACACAAGCATAAAAGAAAGATAATGCAAACATAAAACAATAATTTCTACAGAATGGCCCATCAACATTTCAGAAGCTTTGGGCCCAATGGTCATAAGGTATGAACTCGCCCCAGTTTAAATGGCCCAGCAAGTCCGCATTTCTGACAATAGTCCAACTGCATCCAAATGAGGATGGTCCACAAGCACATACTCAAGGAAATAATTGTTACTTTAGCCATACAAACCCGGTCTATGGGTGGGTTCGCAAGAGTATAGATAAAGGCTCTCACCGGCGAAGGATGGCCCACAACTAGGTCTCCCCACTCAAGGGTTCGAGTGACCAAGTGAACGCACCCTTTTTTATACACTAAGGTACGTGCCAATGAGCTATGGTATGTGACGGACTGTCAAATGGATTTCCCGTTGTAGATTCCCCAGAGGGAAGGTGAAGCGAGGCTCACTTAAATACCCAAGACTCTTAGGCTCTTATCGATTGGTGTCAGGAATAAACAACGAGTCCTCCAAATTAGTCCATCACAATAGGCTACGAGTAGATGGCTATCTAGGTCCCTTCACAGCTTTTCCTTCTAGAAATGTAGTGAATGAAGGAAGACACCAAACCATTACCTAGCCTCAAAATGCCTTTGATTAAACCTCACTTTATCCACTATAGACACGGTCAATTAAAACATAAATCCAAACATCACAAGACAATATTTCGGGGCCGATTCTCTATCCCCAGTGGAGTCGCCAGACTGTGGGACACAAGGAACTGGGCGACGCATGCTGTCCTAGGCTCGCAGGCCTAGTCGGGAGTACGGAGTAGCCACGGGGGACTAAACCGAGAGAGAATAATGGAGTCGCCACCCGGTGTGAACCGGGAAAATGAGATTTAAGGCCGCACTCACCCCTCGCAAGGGAAGACCTCATACCATTGGTTCAGAATGGTCCCTTACTTATGTCACTTGTAATGAAAGGATTTACATAATAATTTAATCAAGCTTAAGTAACACTTATTTCCAATAGTTTCGTGCTTCTAAATCACATGTACAAAATAAAAATTACACCTAAGTTTACATATATTTCATATCTAAGATTGCATGCTTGAAAATACATCAAAGGAGCAACAAACATACAACTTCACTGGCATATTATATTCAAGAAAACACAAGCACACATACTAACCACACGAGCACACATGTGAGCACCTTCTTAAGTGGTACGTGGAATTGTATCCTAAGTATAGACCGTACTACCGTCCATTCGGAATTGGCTACGGAACTTATGTCTGGGTTTCCATCCGATATAACACAAGAAATAATACTCAAATGTTATCATGACATAGGCATATGAATTGTAATACATTAAACACATTGTATTCATACATGTGGGGATAGCTACTAGGAAAACTATGTATGAAATCTGATGAAAATGACTCAGTTCAGTGGGTGCGTGTTCGCGTAGGGTTTGAAAACGCATTCTAATGGTAAACAGAAGGTTCGCGTTCGTATAGCGTTCGAGAAAGCATTCGAACGGAACCAGACCTGATGCATGATAAGATTAAGAAAGTGCGTGTGCATTCGCGTAGCGTTCGAGAACGCGTTCGAACGGTAAACAGAAGGTTCACGTTCGTATAGCGTTCGACCTGATGCATGATGAGACTAAGGAAGTGCGTGTACGTTCGCGTAGCATTCGAGAACGTGTTCGAACGGTAAACAGAAGGTTCGCGTTCGTGTAGCGTTCGAGATCGCGTTCGAACGGAACCAGACCTGATGCATGCAACACAAAGAATAAAGACAACAATGTCAAGCTCAGTATGTCCGATCAACGTATCTTACATCCAACCGAACACACATCAACCGGCGCGGTGGTAAAGCATCGTGGTAAAGGGCTTTAACCCCTCCTCATAGGGGATCTTTCATTCCAATTACTAAGCCCATGCACTCGATTGAATCATGCATACAAAGAATTAAAAGCAATAATATCAAACGTAGTATGCCCGATTGAACGTATCTTGCATTCAACCGAACACACATCAACCGGCGCGGCAAAGCATCGTGGTAAAGGGCTTTAACCCCTCTCCATAGGGGATCTTTCATTCCACTTACTAAGCCCATGCCCTCGATTGAATCATGCATACAAAGAATTAAAAGCAATAATATCAAACGTAGTATGCCCGATTGAACGTATCTTGCATTCAACCGAACACACATCAACCGGCGTGGCGAAGCATCGTGGTAAAGGGCTTTAACCCTCCCCATAGGGGATCTTTCATTCCACTTACTAAGCCCATGCGCTCGATTGAATCATACATAAACATGCAAGAATAGAATTCAAGTGACGAGAAATAAATAAATAAATCAAAGCAACATGAAACAAAAGAAGGTGCCGTTTACTCAATTGGTACGTGGAGTTGTATCCCAAGTACAGACCGCACTACCGTCCATTCGGATTCGGCTACGGAATTTACGTCTGGGTTTCCATCCTATATACCACAAGAGACGACACTCTTTCATTCATCCAATACCCACAACACGCATCATACACACACAAGATTCAACAAATAATTAAAATACAGTCAAAATGAATAACAAAAATCAAATAAAGATGGGTGTGGAAAGTACCCTCAGGTCTAACCTTTTAAGTCGTCTTGGACTTGCGTTTCGCGGAGATCGGAAGGGGTAAAAGCTCCTTATTCTTCCGGTTCACTGGTTCAGCGTCTTAGCTCACTGTTTTGCTGCTTTGCTCGCCATCTGGTCTCCGTTTTGCTGCTGTTCTTCTGTATTTTCTACTCACTGTTCAGGTCACTGTTTTGACATTTCGACGAACTGTTTCGAGTGTTTTTCGTGGTTTTTAGTGTAGTTTGGTGTGGTTATTTCAAGGGTTATACGTGTAGTTTTTGTTACTGTTTTAAGGGATTTTAGGGACTGTTTTGGGAGTGGTTTGGGCTGCTATCCAGGCGTGTTTCAAGGGCTGTTTGGGGTGTGTTTGGACTGCTGTTTGGAGGTAAATTTTCGATGATGGAGGGCTGCTGTAGGGGAGATTTTCGGTTATGGAGTGTAGGAGATGAAGGGATTGTTTATGTTCTTCTTGTTGCTATTGTCGTGAGTGGCTAAGGCTCTTTGTGTTGTGATTTTTGTGTGAGTTATCTGTATGTGCTAGAGGATGCATGTCTTGGTTAGGGGTTGTTTATATAGAGAAGGGCTAGGGTTTCACCTTGTCTCACAAGGAAGGGATTTTGGGCATTAAAGAGAGATATGATTTGGTGTTAGACAAGGAAAGCAAAGGATTTGATGGGGGACAAAATTTGTTTAGATTAGGAAGTCAATATCTTTAATTTGTTATGATTGATTTTAATTAGGCATGACGTCTTTTTAATTTAGTATGTGATTTGTTTAGTTAGGAAGTTAATATATTTGATTTATCTTTATTAGGCATGATTATGGTTTATTTAATTGGTAAATGGTTTAATATTTTATTTAATATTTAATGTTTAATTTAATTAAATTGGGATGTGTTTTATGGGCTTTGGGGGGCTAATTGGGCTGGGGTGCGAGGCTAGTAGCAAAACCAGAAATACCGACTCCGTTCGAAACCCATTCGAACGCTACACGAACGTCCGCAATCTGCCTGAAGTTCGAACGAAGTAACGAACGCAGCACTAACGAAGACAGTGAACTTGTGAAATGAACTTGATGACGTACTTATTCTGAATTTCCCATTCCGACCTCCGTTCCCGTAATATCCTTAGCTAAAAAGGTAGTGCCTCCATCTGAGAGTCATCATCGGGTTTCACATGCGAAAATGCAATGCCTACAGAAAGTCAGAGAGTATTTGTTATCGCCTATTGAATTAACCTCCAAGGGACCACAAACTTCAGAATACACTAGACTGAGCAACTCTGATCTTCTCGTAGAAGAGAATTTTAAGGAGACTATATATTACTTACCGAATAAACAGTGCTTGCAATGATCTAGAGCATTATTCTTGGAGACAGTGATTAGATCATTCTTTGTCATGGTAGACAACCCTTTCTCACTCATGTGACCGAGTCTCTGGTGCCACAGATTTTGAGAAGCCTCATGTTTAGCTACATTGAGGATTTATGCACATATCTTCACATGAGTCTTTTATAAAATGCCACAAATATGTCATCGGGACCATGACACCTTTTATCATTTTCCATTTGCCATTGCTAAAGTGGCTAGCATAGCCCTATTTGTCAATTGCTACCCCCGAGAGTAGATTGAGCCGAAGTTCTAGAACATGTCTCACCTCCTTCATGGTTATTGTATACCTTGCACTTGTCCGCATCTGAATATCACCAATTCCCATTATTGAGAGAAGCTATATTTTCATCTTCACTGCTCTAAAGTCTCAGGCTTTGTATATTATTAAGAAATCTCTTTGAGGGGTGACGTGGTAGGATACTGCAATATCTACCACATACTCAACATCTTGAGTTGCGGTGTGAATGCATGCTTCTTCCTGACTGGAGTAGATAGTTACATCTCCTGAGGCAACTAATAGTGTCTCCGCATCGTTGTTCTTCTGCATGGAATTATCTTGGCCCTACTCTCATTGTAACTTTCAGTAATTCTTCTTTACGTGGCCTTCCATGCCACAAGGGTAGCACTTGTAAGTAGGTTTTCTTCCTTCTGTGGATTTGCCTATACTTTTCCTTCTACCTCTCCCTCTACCTTTATTTTTATCTTGTTGTCTTCTTCGATTCTTCGTGACAATGGCTTGTGTCTGATCTATACCCACGTCTTTTCTTCTGGCCTTCTCATTTGTCAGGGCATCTTTTATCATAGACATGGTAAGTTTGCCTCCTGGAGCCGAATTGCTGAGAGTAACCACTAATGGTTCCTAACTATCAGGAAGAGAACTGAGTAGTAAGAGGACTTGAACTTCATCTCTCAGTTGCATGTCTACTGTTGACAACTGGTTCACCAGACTTTGGAACTCATTGGTGTGTTCTGTAACAGAAGTTCCACTCCATAGTTTCAGGTTCACCAAACGCCTCATTATTAAGACTTTATTCTGAACTGTCTTGGCATGGAACATGTCTTCCGATTTTATCCACATTTCGTAAGAATTTGTATCATGTGCTACGTGGTGAAAGACACTATGGCCGATCCACTGCCTAATCTGACCAAGAGTTTTGTTATTGAGTTTATTCTAGTCATACTCTTTAACAGATTTCTCTCTCACTCCCTTCACTTTGATAATATCAAACAGATCTTTGCAGTGTAAATAATCTATCATCCGAGGCCTCCAAAGGCAGTAATTGGTTGTTGTCAGCTTGATCATCACACAAGAAGAGGAATCTTCCATTTCTATTTTAAGTTTAAAGTTTAAAATGAAAAATAGGATAAAATCGGGGCTGAGTCTCATAAATTGGAGGTCACCGTTACGTCCGGAATGGTAAAAAATGGTGGATTTGACACTTCATTGGTCCAAATCCGACACATGGACCGATTTATAAATTTCTATAACTTATAAGGCTAAATTATAAATTTCAAAGACTTCAAGGGGCTCAACGAAATTTACCATGGATGCTGACGTATCTAACATTTGGCTGCTGACGTTAAAAAAATGGGACCGAATGCTGACAAGGCAGATGACGTGGCGCCGCCTGTGCCCTGACTGTGCGTTGACGTGGCGATGACAATTTGCTGACTGTACGCTGATGTGGCACTGACTTTGTCATCTTCAACATCCAGCAGGCACGTGTGGCGCGTGTGCGCATCACAACTTCACTCCCCGGTGCGTACAGGTGCATGTGGCTTTTCTGGACGTCGGTTTGATCACCGGAAAATACCACCGTGCTTCTCTCGACGTGAACAAGCTGATAGTTTGCTCAACATTGATTTTTGACAACTTTCCCAAAACCTGAATTTTCCGAACCGAGTTTCGTTCTTCGGTTTTACGACCCCAATGTATAACCAAAGCTCCCGATACCACTTTTTATGATTCTCTAATCACTGAAGAGTATTTTTTAGGAAAAAACTGATTCTATTACTATTTGAATAGAATTTACAAAGCGTTTAAACTTTACAAAAATCTCACTCTCTCTACACTCTCAAAACTTTCTTCACTTGAAGCTTTATATTTTTGGGACGATTTGAGCTCTCAAATGAGCTCCATATTTATAGTAATATTCTAGCAAAAATTGTCAACAAAGGAATAATGATGCACCTAAAGTAGTTTGGAAACTTGCACCATTTTCAAACTCCACCTAAAGTTGTTTGGAGGTTTCTTCAATGGTGGGTGGCAATGGCATTCAACTAGATTCTTCAATTTACATATTATCTCAACATCAATTCGACACGAATAAATGAATATGTATGGTTAAATTTTATACTTTTATTAAATGTTGGATTTGTGTTCAAATTCTAAACCCACCAATCTGTTTGTCACATAATTATATGTAGTTATTTTTTAAAATTATTTTATAGGTTTTTATAATCAACACTAAGTGTTGTGTATGACTTTTCCTATTTTATGAAGGATGAACGTTTTTTATTTGTTCAATTTTAAGTAGACTTAAACATTAGTAATATATTATTTTAGTAGACTTTGATGGTCTTTCAAAACTGTAGATTTTTATGGTTTTAATTTTAATATGTCTATTTTAGTTTAAGTTTTCATTATGTGGATTTTGATGTTATTAAATATTTAAATATATATATATATATATATATATATTATTTTAATAGTAATATATATTGTATATGTGTAATTTTTGTTAAGCGAGTAAACAATATATATTCATATAAATTGATTTAAATTAGTATTAAATCAGTTAGTGGGTCAACTATTTATCTTCTATGTCAGGTTAGAGTTTTGATTTTTTAACACGGTTATTAAATGAATCATAAGGCGAGCCTAAATTTGAAGCGATCCAAGACTGACATACAAACACGAGTACATGACCTATTGACCCATTTTGTCACCGACACTCTGAAACATCTTCATTTTAAAGATCTCGTGGTTGCGGGCTAGTTCGGATATACGCCGCGTAGAAATAGAGTCGTTTATATTTCACTCGGCTACTTGGTTCTTCATTTTTTTTAAATTATTCATTAAATTTTTATATTTACCTATCAAGTCTATAATATTCCAAAGGCTCCTTGTTGTTTCGATTGGAACAACATAGGCCAATAATGTTGACGATTGATTTTTGTCTCAGGGGCAATAAGGGAATATTGCTCCCAGGATAATCTTCCTTCTACAGTGAATTTGTTTAGTTATGGGAAACCAAAAGCAAACTTTGACAAAAAGGAATAAACACGCAGATCAACACAAAGTATTAACGTGGTTCGGTGGATTGAATCCAACCTACGTCCACGGGCACAAAATGGATAGGTCTTTTATTACTGAAATGTGCTCGGCCGACCTGTTTTGTGATCGGTCCGTGTGGAATTCGAGCTGTTTGTGTTTACAGAATAGTTCTCTCTAGCTTTTTAGTAATCAATCTTGCTAACAAATCAACCAACCCTTACAAATGTGTTTCCCCCTCCTATTTATACTAGCAAAGATGAGGTTTTATCCCCCCTCTAGATGACACTACCCATGTGGACTCATTAATGGAATTCCTTCCCCCAAGGCCACTTGGCCGAAAATATCTTACTTTTATCATTACTATGTCCCATCACCTTATCTTATAAGAATGGTGTCCCATCACCTTATCCTATAAGAATGAGGCGATGGAAAATATCTTACCATCTGTTCGGTCTTCATGAGGTCGGTCACAACGGTCCTCTGTATTGAGAAAACTTCTATCAATCTGATAATATCCGACCAGCCGTGCTGAAGTGGTCGGCAATTTGTCACCAAGTGCCCGGCCTTTCCTGTTGGCACATGTCATGTCATCTGGTCGGCAACACCCTTCTGGTCAGGTCGGCATTAAGGGTCTTGGTTAAAAAGGAAGTTACCATTTCTACCCCTGCCGTACTGTTCAAACATCATAGTACCTGAAAATACCACCAACAATAATAATAATAATAATAATAAGATGTTTTTCATTATTAATTTGTTGTAGTTATATTATATTATTATTATTATTATTATTATTATTATTATTATTATTAAAGAATAGTCTTCTTATTATTAAAGAAGAAGACAGTGCAGTGGGAGAGAGTGCGTAAAGCGTCACTGTTTGCCGCGCTCGATCACTTTATCCGAATTTGGTAAAGCATATTCAAATTTAAATGTACACACTTGACTTGTTATGTGGATGCTCCTACCATTTTCTCGTCCAACTGCTGCCTGCTGCTTTTGTCATCTTATCTGAGTTTGATGTTATCAACATATTGTTTATTGCAACTCTCATGGGCAGGTAGAGAGTTAGTTTATTTTTTGTACTTGTCTATTGCCAGACTAGGGATGGCAGTGGGTAGGGTATGGTGCGGGTTTTCCATTACCAAACCCGCACCCGCATATGTAAATAAATTACCAAACCCGCACCATACCCGTTGCGGGTTTTAAGTTTCATTACCAAACCCGCACCGCATATAAAAATAAATTACCAAACCAGCATTGGTACCCAACGGATTTTTTGCGGGTTTTTAAAATATTGAATTACTTTGTGTTCTTAATAATATAATTTTTTTAATTAAATAATTTATTTTTAATTGCTAGCTCTAGTTTTCACATTTGTTTTTCATTTGACATATACAACATGCAATGTATGTATATACAGTACATAAATAACATAATGTATGAAAGACTCAGTACCATATGTTTATTTTCTCATATAAACATAATTAAAACGAGTTATTCTCTTCATAATTATAATGATCTAAGTTAACCAACTCAATCGACAATAAGCTAAAAAGTAATCACCAACCTTTGGTCATATTTTTTATGCTAAGTGTAATGAAAGTGATACTTACAAGGCTCAAGTGGTGTAAGTGTAATAGAGAAGCAGGAAAGCTACTGAAGTTGTAGCAAACACTAGCTTATTTTGCTCCTTTCTCATTTCTGATCATATGAACTTAATCCAAACTTTTGTATTATAATTTTATTAATAGATGTGATTAAAAAAAAACAATAATAGTCATGCAAAAAATCTTCAGTTGGGCAGGTTGCGGGCTGCGGCTGAGTGGGAGTGTGGGAGTGTGGGACTGTGGATTAGTGTTTTAGGTTTAGGTTTTGTTAGTTGTTTTTATATGAAGGTTTTTTTATATTGTCCTAAAAATATTAATTAATAAAAAATAATATTGCGGGTATGCGGATACCCGCATTTTTTTTCTTAAATACCAAACCAGCACCGCACCCGCAGCGGGTTCTGCTTTAAATTACCAAACCCGCACCGCACCCACTAATATATTTACCAAATCCTACCCATTGCGGGCGAGTTTTTGCGGGTTTGCGGGTAAAATTTCCATCCCTAGCCATGACCTTTCTTTTTTATGATATTGGAATTGTTTCAATAATTTGCATAAACTACTAGAATAAATCTCGTCATAACTTGTAAATACTTTTATTCCTAATGTCGTGTACTATGATCCCTATGTAACACCCCTTTTTTTCATTCTTTCATTACTTTTTTTTTTAAAAAAAAAAAATTTAGTGAAAAGTGTAGTTTGGTAATTTGACATGTGATTATATAAAGCAAAGCTGCTTTTGTTGGGTTTTCTAGGTCAAACCAAGATCAAATTAGGCAATGAAAAGTGCGAATACATCAAAGTAAAGTTGCGGAAATACTCACTTTGATCGGCTTTTGGATGCGACGAACACAATAATTTTTTCTTCATGACTTTCGGCCAAGCTCCTCCATGGATGATCTTCAAGCTCCAAGCTTTGTGAATGGATTCCATGCTCATGAATGGGTTTCCCTATCACCTTTGTAGGACTCCTTTAGTGTGCTAGCACTTGCCACAAAATTTCCCTTTGGTTTCTTCTTGTTCTCGGCCAAGCCAAGATTTTAGAGAAAAATGGCAAGAATGCCGTGAGAGAGAGAGGGAGAAGAAAAGATGTGTGTCGTTTTTGTTGTGTAATCCAATTACACAAAATGAAAGTCAAAATACCAAAAATAATAAAAATGGTAAATGTCTTTCAAGCCATCACACTAGTGTGTTTCACACTCAACCACCTACCAACAACTTCCATCACATTAAAATGATAAAGTTGACTAGTGATGTGACGCATGATGTGACTTGTGGGCCCCACTTGATTCAAAAGACGAGTGGGCCCGCAATACATCCCGGGCTCGGGTTCGCAAATTCCGAATTAATGAATTTTCCATTGCGACATAATTAAATCAAATTTAATTAAATAATTATGCCTAGCAAAATTACTATTCACATCACTAGCGAATTAATTCTAAATTAACTCGTTTGCCCGAAATAAAATCTAATTTTAATTCCGCGTCGAAATCAAATTTCGTTTAATATATCGAATATATTATTTTATCGATTAATTCCAAATTAATCGTTCTCTCTCTTTAATAGTATTTTATCCCAGATAAAATATCTCCGCAATTAATCCTAGATTAATTTTCTATCTCTTATAATTAATCCCAGATTAATTATGTACAAGTCATACGTCATCGGTGAATCTTCGAGAAGTGACCCATGAGATCCCCGGATATGTTGGTAGTAAATCCGATCGTCGGACTATCCGAACACGTACGTACCAAGTACTATGTTTTTACCGATTTACAAGACATGGTTGGCTTATAGCAAAGCACCGTGCCTACCCAATTCTCCAGAAATATTCTTAAAGGAATATATAATCTGTATCAGGCGTAGTATACATAGTATTGCGTATTGCGATCCAATATCAGATGTCACGTGCTTGGCCTGGGGCTGGAAATGTGTCTGCCCCGTACGAAGCATATATCGGTTCTCTGGTAACTAGTCTCTATAATCGGATAATCATGACATAGTCATATTATCCCGATGACTGCAGTACTAAAGAGTACTAGTTCCGTATCCTACGTGACCATCATCTCCATATGATTGGAGTGATACTTCCATCTTGACATCACACCCAATACAATACGATTCTCAATATACCCAGAAGAGGCGTACACAGAACCTGTTATAGCCCTGGACGACCAAAACCAAAGTATATTGATTATCGCAAGTATTAGCGATGCAAGTCTCAGGTTAAGACCAAATACACCTACCCTGATTCGGACTTCCATAGACACATAGTCATACTACCAATGGAATTCCGAGGGGTCTATCCAGAGCAAAGCTGTTTCCGTACCATCGGTAAACACAACCTCCTATTACACTTGCATGAGTATCCAATACCCAAATATATGAGAACTATGTCGTTATGCTCCCACAACGCGCACAAGTGCAATACTAGTCTATTCCGTATTATCGATGTCCAATCTCGATAATACTACGACTAGGGATGTTTTAATGATTAAACCTTCATGGATTGATACTGTCTCATATCTTATCAATCCGGAACTAATCATATGGACTTTTATCATTTATATATCCCGGTAATCCAATTACAAATGATAAAAGAGAAATTTCCTTTGTCACATAGTTAATTTGTACAACAACACCATGTTCTGTACAAATAATGATGCTATGGGTCATAATTGTCCAACAATCTCACACTTGGCCTATAGCCAATCACTCAAGTGTCCTACACTTGAACTGTGTACGGTCGCTCAAACTTCTGCTGAGAAACTGCTTTCGTCAGCGGATTTGCGAAATTATCATCTGATGTGATTTATTCGATCATCACATAGCCATGATGTATGATCCGAATGAATCAGATGAATAGTTGAAGTATATACTTGGATCGTTGATGAGACCATTAATTCTTTAGCCTGTGCTGTAGTCTAGCTAAACTTCTAACAGAACTACTCCTAATCCAATTAGGATTATTAAGATCCAAAGTGCTTCTGTTGCTGCCTCAGCTGCAGCAATATTCCACTTTTGTTGTTTATTCGGCAACAATATCTTTCTTGGAAGATTTCCAGCTCACTGTTTCGTTATTCAAACTATATAGTACCCTTATTACGACTTATAGTCGTTTTTATCTAAGATACTTAAGGATGTTCTTAACTTCAATCCAATGACTATCACTTGGATTGGCCTGATTGTGACTCCATATGCTCAAAGCATATGAGACACCGGGTCGCGTATATATACTTTAATGTAAGAGTTCTCGGAGAGTTCCAATAACTTTTAGATCTATCCCAGTAGATCCTTATTCCTAGAATAAAGGTTGTCTCTCCCAAGTATTCTACGGAGAATTTTTATGAATGCCAAGCTTTCACTGATTATATTATGGGAATATCATTTCCAAGAAATGACATATCATCATTATTTAGGACATTCACTATCAGTGCGCTCCCACTAACCTCCTTATATACACAAGAATCATTTTCGTTTTGAATTAAATCATATACCATTATGATTACATCAAAATGATAGTTCCAAGAACGCAATGCTTGCTTCAATCCATAAATGGATCGATTTAACTTGCAGACCTTGTTTGCTCATTTTGGTATGACAAAATCGTCAGGATGTTATAAACATCCTCCAAAAGGTTTCCGTTTAAGGAAAGTGATTTTGACATTCAGCTGCCATTTTTCATAAATGAAACATGCAGCATCCGCAAGCATTATCTAAATGGATTTAACCCTGGCAACGGGTAAAAGGTTTCGTCGTAATCGACACCATGTTGATGACAATACCCTTTTGCCACAAGCCTAGCTTTGTACGTTTGTATGTTGCCATCCATGTATGTCTTCCTTGAAGACTCATATAGTACCAATAGGCACAATGCCTTCCGGTACATCAACCAGTATCCAAACTTGGTTGGTATACATGGAATCCATTTCGGACATCATGGCACTTTGCCATAATAGGGAGCAGATACCTTGTATCACTTCCTCATACGAAGTCGGTTTGTCTTCCTTAATAAGATTGACATCTTTATGAGATGAGATCAGAAACCCATACCTCCCAGGTTGTTTTCTGACTCTTTCTGACATACGCGGTTCTTGTGTATTCTAAGATTGTGGTACAGTTTCATCCCTGATGAACTGTTTGTGTTCCATTAAAGAATCGGTGCCTGGAATAGTATTACTCCGATTTTCATCGAGTTTTACTTTCCTCCCACTTACCACTGCATATAGGTATTCCTTTTAAGAAAACCGCATTACATTGTTCTCTAGTGAGTTGTATAAGTACTATACTTTGGTTTCCCTATGATAACCTACAAATTAGGCACTTATCCGATTTGGGTCTTGGTTTGGTATCATCCAAACATATGCCTAGCACTCCCAAATCTTCAGGAATGAGAAAACCCAATTTCTTTCCTGTTCATATCTAATATGAAGTATGTCAAACAGATTTTTATGGAACCTTATTCAAAATAAGTTTTGCACTGTTTAATGCGTATCCTCAGAAGGAAAATGGTAGCTCAGAGCGACTCATGATTAACCTAATGATGTCCAACAAAATCGGTTTTTCCGTT